>OY769904.1:6173573-6188573 GCA_963669185.1 Dyspetes luteomarginatus
TGTATTGTCATCGCAATTATCGATGAATCGCCAAAATGGATGACACATGTATTTATCGATCGTGAAGTCATTACACAATCCATATATATATATATGTTTTCCTCTCTCTTGCTGACGCAGCTTTTGCATGCGCCACTTCGATGTTCCATTTCCCGTAAGTACAAACGAATTTTCAATGGCATTATATATAAAGTTAGTGATGCTTTCTATATATATATATATAATGTATATATATGTGTGTGTGTGTGTGTGTGAGTATTTGCACCTCTACATATGTGTGGATAGGAATAGCTATATAGACAAATTCTACACAGTTTTCCAGCTAGGATGCAACAGGCGTTCGTTCCTCTTTCGTTACATGGCATAAGCTGTTATAAACCTCGTACTTGTGTATTTTAATTCACGCTCTATGCATAGATCATAAATTCTCACCATCGTTTATATTATATATATATATATATATATATATATATATATATATATTTATATTATATATAACGATATATGCATATATATATATATATATATATATATATATATATATTAAATACATGTGGTATATAGTATATAAGTTTCTACATCCACCGCCATGATTGGACCCTCAACGTTATTTCCCATTGACACATTGATAATGGATCACTTCTTTTTAAATCATAATTTATTGACACATAAGACGACCGCGATGAGACATCCATATACAGTTTCCACCCTCTCGATCTTTCGACCGTCAACAAAAGCCTTCCATGAGGAAAACTTCATATTCGCCAAGCTTGATAAAAATGTCAATTCACGTGGGACGTGACAGGAAGATGAAAGAGAGAGGCTAACATCAAAGTAAATTTTTCACACAATCTTTTTGTGTGATATATACTCTGTGGCTTGGCAGAAAACTTGCCTGGGGGTGAGTTTACTTGTGAAAAACTTACGACAAGAATAGAAAAGAGTTTTGTGATAATGAAAATACATCGATTAAAATTCTTAATATATATATATATATATGTAACGTTCCAATCGTATATATATATATATATATATATATATATATATATATATATATATATATATAACGTTCCAATCGTATATATATATATATATATATATATATTCAATTGGAATGTTATTTATGCCTGAACGTGAATATTATTATTAATAGAGACTTTTTTGTGGAAATTGGGAGGAAGGTAAACTGATATTACTTCCGGTTTGTGGTATTCACCAGGGAGACTCGCTGACCTGGCACAGTTTTATTACGATGTCGATAAATCATCGGCAGGAGTATAGGGGTGGGTCAAAGGGGTGAAAAAAAAAAAACGAGAAAACGTCACGCGTAACGAGAAGCATCAAAGCACACGAGCTCGCGGGGGACATGAATTCAATGTAGACAGGAAACACACACACACATATATATATATATATATATATACTATACATCTATATATATAAATATATAGCGATAACGAATCTATACTGGTCGAATACGAACATTCCACAATCATATATGTATATATATGATGAATGTATATACACACATATTATATATATATATATATGTATGCCAGGGAAACATGCAATGTCGACAGGAATCGGAGCATTGACAGTCAAGAGTACCCGAACATAGAACACTTTTTTAATTTATCTTTCATCGCTCTTTTTATTTCACAGTTTTATGGAGTTTTTTTTTTTTTAATCAAAGCCAGAAAACGCACTAATATCGCTGGGAAAGATTTTACCTTCTAAAATGACAGAACTCTGGACTCCGAGAAAGCGATAAAATAACAAAAATTTGATTGTTCATTTGGCAAAGTTTCCTCGATTTCTCGAGAAATTCATTTCAACGTGTAATGAAACATTTTTTATTACGCGGATACTATAACGCAATTTTTTTTTCCGTCTAAACCCGATACGTTGACATTTATAATGTCAAAATAATAAATAAATAAATATTTAGTGGAATACAGAGACGAAATATTAAAAAAAATGTTGCACGAAATTTATTTGTAAGAATCAACGTGTGTCCTTAATTTCGAGGATTTTTGCGTAAATCCAAAATTGACAGACCATTTTATTGCTCACAAAGTCCCGAGGGGTAGGCTGATGGATCCGTATAAAAAGTGACGAAGTTTCAAAAAAAAATCTCCTACACTCAATTTGCCATCGTTGGCTCGAGGCATAAGAATATCTCTCTATCTCTCGACATACATGGCGAATACTCAAAAAGTTATTTGCATCCAAGAATACGAAAGACAACCAGCATCAGTGGAGGAAGATTCTTCTAAGAGGTAAAAACCTCGTGGGATAGTCGAGTCGATAAAGGGAATCGAAAAATGCTACAATGTGTGTGGTAAAGAAGAACAAGAGAGAGGCAAAAAAATAAAATAAAAATAAGAGAGAAAGAACAAGAGCAGTGAAAAAGCCTCGAGGAATATTTTACAGTCGGAATAAGATACAAGCGAGAGAGGGTAAAGAGCTCACAGTTTGTCTATACCATGACGACAATTCCACAAAAATAAAAGGAACAAAAAAAAAATGGTAAAACGACATCATCTTTTGAGATGGGGCGTTGGTTACATTTCCGATGTAGCTCATCGTGCGTGTAGATTTTGCCATTTATCTATCTATATTATATCTATATATCTATATATATATATCTATATATACCTATATATATATATATATATATATCTATATAGATATATATCTTTATATATATATGGATGTACGATTATACACACACATACACATACACAGAAGACCAATGGGTAAACGTATCATTTTGTTAAGAAATATTGGCGAGTTTGATGGGACCCATCACACTTGTATTATGCAATAGTCTGTGTGATAAACAAAAAGAAACAAAAAAAGTAGCGAAGAAATATTATCCTCCGATAGACGAGAAAAATTGAGAATTTTATTTCCTCCCTTAAATTCTTCCTTGCTTTCATCCACCCTCCTCTTTCACCCCCTCCCCGCCCCTCCCTCCCTCCCACCCCTACTTGTTGTATTATAGATGCAATACGCGATATATCTGGAAATGTGAAACGGATCATTGAGTTTCCTCGTAAAACTCGTCACTTGCATTTGCAGGCACCACAAATACTCTCGTATTCTCAATACTTATATTCCTCTTTACCTCTGTCGATCTTTTCTATCTCTGGTACTCGTGCTGCTGCTTCTGCTGCTGTGCCAAAATAGAAAGAAAAACAAAGAGGGAATAAAAGCTTGACACGTGTATTGTATATCGTTATCTAGAGGATTTCGTGATGTATTGCCACCTCGATGCCAATAGAGAGAGGGGGGAAGAGAGAGAGAGATATTTGGTGACGACTTTACGTTTGAAATTAATAACAAATCTTGTTTTTTTATTTTCAGAGTAGCGATGATTTATATGATAAATTAGTTTTCGTGTATGATTCTTCATAGATGGGACATAGAGTCCCAATCGAGGAAATTGGTATATGCAAAAAAAATCTGGTGTTAAAATCGATTTTTTCAAATTCAAATATTTTTAAAGCGATTTAAAATTGTTAAATAGTCCAGCTGAGAGCGATATAAGGGTAGGTTTAAATTTTGAGAGAGGGAGAGAGGGGGAGAGAGAGAGAGAGAGAGCGAGAAAGAAAGATATTTGGTGACGACTTTACATTTGAAATTGATAACAAATCTTGTTTTTATTGTCAGAGTAGCGATGATTTATATGATAAATTAGTTTTCGTGTATGATTCTTCATAGATAGAGGACATTCCCAATCGAGGAAATTGGTATATGCAAAAAAAATCTGGTGTTAAAATCGATTTTTTCAAATTCAAATATTTTTGAAGCGATTTAAAATTGTTAAATAGACCAGCTGGGAGCGATATAAGGGTAGGTGTAAATTTTGAGAGAGAGAAAAAAAGATATTTGGTGACGACTTTACGTTTGAAGTTGATAATAAATCTTGTTTTTTTATTTTCAGAGCAGCGATGATTTATATGATGAATTAGTTTTCGTGTATCATTCTTCATAGATAGAGGACAGTCCGAATCGAGGAAATTGGTATATGCAAAAAAAATCTGGTGTTAAAATCCATTTTTTCAAATTCGAATATTTTTAAAGCGATTTAAAATTGTTAAATAGTCCAGCTGAGAGCGATATAAGGGTAGATGTAAATTTTGAAATGAGCAAATTCGTTGAAATCTGTCGACACAGTGTGTCAGTATGACATGCAACAAACGTCGCAACGAATGCGATACGCGAGATACCGGATCGAATTGCAGAGTTTCCGTGATAAATTTGACGCCCTCTCGTGTCCTCTTTCTCTCTTTCTCTCTCTCACCCTCTCTCACACCCTCCCACTCACCTTCACTTGACATCGTGAATGATGAGTTTAGCCGTTACATGTCGTTTTGAACAGTTCACGATTACCTGTACATCACCTTTTTTTTCTCAAATTTCTCGGTAACTCATTAATATATACAGGGTGTCCCATTTCAAGTGACGCATTGAAATAAATCGATAAAAAAAATGTTTTATTCAATGGCAAAATGTTTTGAGAAAAATTATTGGGTTTCGAGGGAGGCACATATATATATATATACATATTTTTTTTTATATACAAATTCGAATAATAATTATATAAAAAATGTCTTCTCTCGTTGAGACGTTTAGAATTTTTGAAATAACGAGAATATACACATCGATTCGTTCTTTCCCACTGTCAGGACGACAGAAAAAAAATATATATATAAATATAGGGAGGCACATATATATTTTTTTCTAAACAAATTCGAATAATAATTATATAAAAAATGTCTTCTCTCGTTGAAACGTTTAGATTTTTTTGAAATAACGAGAATATACACATTGATTCGTTCTTTCCCACTGTCAGGACAACAGAAAAAAAAAATATATATATATATAGGGAGGCACATATATATATTTTTCTAAACAAATTCGAATAATAATTATATAAAAAATGTCTTCTCTCGTTGAGACGTTTAGAATTTTTGAAATAACGAGAATATACACATCGATTCGTTCTTTGCCACTGTCAGGACGAAAGAAAAAAAAAAATATATATATATAGGGAGGCACATATATATTTTTTTCTAAACAAATTCGAATAATAATTATATAAAAAATGTCTTCTCTCGTTGAAACGTTTAGATTTTTTTGAAATAACGAGAATATACACATCGATTCGTTCTTTCCCACTGTCAGGACGAAAGAAAAAATAAATAAATATATATATATACATATATATACGTATATCAAGTTTGAGAGACAGGCGGGAGCATAGAGAGAGAAAAGTTTTTCTCTCGGGCGCATTTTCGAGACGTTTTTGTCAAGGAGATGACTCCAAAGAGGAGATTTTATTCGTGAGGGCTCGTCGCAGCGATAAGGGTTTCGGGAGGAGCCAGAGAAAGGGTGAGGCAAAAAACGAGGGTGCTTTCTATCTAAGGACGCGGGATAATGCGAATAGGGGTGAGTGAGGAGGCGCAGGGGTGAAAACCGATAGAATTCGAGGAGGCGAGTGAAGTCAGTTCTCCTCTCACTCCACCTTCTCTCTCTCTCTCTCTCTCTCTTTCCGGGCTGTCGTTGACACGCCGCAATTACTGTTCGTCGAGGTGCAAGCCTGATCTGCAAATCGATGCTTTGGTAGTAGTCGGTGAAATATATGCAGCCACATGAATATATATAGTAATACCCGAGACACTTACTATACATATATATATATATAATTTTGTACATAGAAATGTGTATATATATATATATAATTTTATACATAGGAATGTGTATATATATATATATATATATATATATATATATATACATGTGTGTGTGTGCATTTATAACAGGGCCACGAGGTAACATCCATAAACTTTCAACGGTGTCATTAAAATCCATGCAACACACGCAGAGCACGAAAATTTGGCCATGCCTGGTTAAACCCTCTCATTGTTCCAGAGGCCAATTATAAATTATTTAATGAACAAAACCGACCCAGTTCGCTGTCAAGCGTGCCATCTGCGAAATCGTAAATGCCAAAAATACCAAAGTATTTATTTCCACACGAGAAATTAAACTCAAACCAAAAAAATTTCATGTGTCGCTTGCAATAAATTTTATAGATTCAAAATTATATTTATATTTTTTTTTTCTTCCGCACACGGTGACACACAGACACTTTGTACATTTGATAGCAGCTCGTCCGATTTACTGACTTGAACATATTTTTTTTTTCATCAGTTTGAAAATTCAACGACAAAAAAATGTATGCAGCAGCAAATTTCATAAAAATTTTGAACTGTGTATATTCTGTGTATTATATAAATATGTAATGTAGAGTACATGGAATTTTACATGAGCATAAGTATGTACACTGGTCAGGACTTTGCCTCGTATATATATATATATATATATATATATATATATATATATATCGCATTTTTAAAACGATAAGGAGGATCTGTATGAGTATAAAATGGACGATCTTTATTGACGTTTATGATTCTAGGAACGCAAGAGATATATATATGTATATACGTGGGCATGTGATTGTCGAGAGTGCATTCTTTTTACGGTTTGCACTCAGGGCAGTTACGCATACAATTTTACAGCAAATGCTGAATTGCTTATCTCCATACATAAGTGCTTTATGGTAAATTTGCGAAGCTCTCGTGTATTTATGATCCATGCAGTTGATGATTGAGTCTGAATGGGATCGACCGAGAGAGCTAACGACAGTGAACAAATCATCTTTGTCAGCACAATATTAAAACCGGAAGTTTCATTTAAATCGCGCATGAGCGTTTATACTCACGTTTATACTCATCAGCGTTTATATATATATATATATATATATATATATATATATATATAAACGCTAATATATATAAATTTTATATATATATATATATATAAAAAAATTTATATATATATATATATATATATATATAGTGCGACTCGAGTACATCTGACGAAATTATAAAATTATTCAATTTTTTTTTACTCTTTTCAAAATTTCAATCAAACTCGTTGAGAGTGGAAAAAAATAATAAATAAACTGAATCATTAATAACGTTAATAAAATAAGTGTGATTGTTTTTTTTTTCATTTTGCCTCAAACCCGTTGACTCGAGTACATCTGACGAAATTATAAAATGATTCAATTTTTTTTTACTCTTTTCAAAATTTCAATCAAACTCGTTGAGAGTGGAAAAAAATAATAAATAAACTGAATCATTAATAACGTTAATAAAATAAGTGTGATTGTTTTTTTTTTCATTTTGCCTCAAACCCGTTGACTCGAGTACATCTGACGAAATTATAAAATGATTCAATTTTTTTTTACTCTTTTCAAAATTTCAATCAAACTCGTTGAGAGTGGAAAAAAATAATAAATAAACTGAATCATTAATAACGTTAATAAAATAAGTGTGATTGTTTTTTTTTTTCATTTTGCCTGAAATCCGTTGACTCGAGTACATCTGACAAAATTATAAAATGATTCAATTTTTTTTTACTCTTTTCAAAATTTCAATCAAACTCGTTGAGAGTGGAAAAAAATAATAAATAAACTGAATCATTAATAACGTTAATAAAATAAGTGTGATTGTTTTTTTTTTTCATTTTGCCTGAAATCCGTTGACTCGAGTACATCTGACAAAATTATAAAATGATTCAATTTTTTTTTACTCTTTTCAAAATTTCAATCAAACTCGTTGAGAGTGGAAAAAAATAATAAATAAACTTAATAATTTATCACGTTAATAAAATGAATGTGATTGTTTTTTTTTTATTTTGCCTGAAATCCGTTGACTCGAGTACATCTGACGAAATTATAAAATTATTCAATTTTTTTTTACTCTTTTCAAAATTTCAATCAAACTCGTTGAGAGTGGAAAAAAATAATAAATAAACTTAATAATTAATCACGTTAATAAAATGAATGTGATTGTTTTTTTTTTATTTTGCCTGAAAACCGTTGACTCGAGTGCATCTGACAAAATTATAAAATTATTCAATTTTTTTTTACTCTTTTCAAAATTTCAATCAAACTCGTTGAGAGTGGAAAAAAATAATAAATAAACTTAATAATTAATCACGTTAATAAAATAAGTGTGATTGTTTTTTTTTTTTTCATTTTACCTCAAATCCGTTGACTCGAGGCTTTATATTAACACCGTAAATTATATTATCTCTGATTGTTGTCCAGCGAGATAGCCGCTTATGGGTCTGACAGAGATCTATATAAAAATACTCTTCACGTGTGCCAACAAAAGCTGGACGGTTTAATGGACATACACACTGGCACATATATACACGAGTGTAGGTGGATAGGGTGGATATCTCTCGGGCATAGAAAGCACGTGTGCGAAAAATTATTATTTCGTATCGCTCGAGAGCTGTCCCCAGCAGCAACCGAGCGGTAGCTCTTTCGACGGTCAAGCAGTGTCAGAGGTAAAAGCCTTTCTCTCTCTCTCTCTCTCTCTCTTTCCCTCTGCAATCGGAGGAGAAGGATGGAGGCTCGCAAAGCACATTGGCAACGGTCTCGTGCAATTTCGATAAAAAAGTCCTATCGCAAAATGGGAAGTGTGTCGTAAATACAAAAACCCTCGAGACTAGAACGATCGAGAGATGGCTGTCGTTAAATTATAACGATGCTTTTGTTTGACTTTTTTTCTCTTCCTCTATGTGGACGTTTCTTTATTTTTGTCTCAGAATAAAAAGGGCGTATCAATATGTCGTTGTATTTCGGATCAGGTGTAAATCTCATTCCCTTTTATAGTGTCAGAAGATTGATATTATTGCCTTTTGGTACTTTTTTCGGATCTCTAAAAGCTTGAGAATTGATACGAAAACTTTCCCCCTATATTACGCAAAGTGCATTAAAGGGATGAATACGTCACAGCAATATTCACTCTAACAATAAGCACAAATTGAAGAAATGCGACCCTATCGCACTAATATTTTTCTTTTCTTTTTTTTTTTATCATGAAATATACAAAGTGGGTGGTGATTTTTTTTTTTTACCCGAGAAATTTATTTATCGTCAGTAATAAAATTTACATGATGAAATATTTTCCTTTTCAGCCTCGATCGTATATATCATGTAAAAATTTTCTCGTTTAGGAAAAATATCATCAATGGGCAATTGGAAATTATTAAGTTAATATTTCTGTTAAGATAAAAAATATATAGGAAATTATTCAGTCAAATATTCACTCAATCACGTTGATCTCCGAAAGTCATTTATTTGTACAATGCACAATTTAGTTACGAATAAATTTCATTATATATATATATATATATAGAGAGAGATTTTGGAAAGGGTGAAAAGCGTGTTTTCCGAGCCAGCCTCAAGGTTCGTAACATAAGCATCTGGGGGTCGGTTAATACATATATATATATATAGGCAATGTATAATATTTGTATTTCATGGTCCAGTGCTCATACCGGAAGGTGAACGTCGACGAAGGAAAAGATCGATCGAATTTTCATCGTGCCAAACCCAAACCTTTTGCTATACATGACGAATATATATATATAGATGCAATTGAGCGAGAAAAGGTGAGAAATGGGGGAAGATAAAGGACTAGTGGAGTACATAAGACAGAGAATCGAGAGGTTGAATCTTCACATCCCTTTGATACATATGTCTATATTCTTCGATTATATATATATATATATATATATATATATATATATATATATCTCCGCCAAGTATATATTTCCGTATGTTTTCTTAAGGCAATTCAAGCATTTCCGGTACAGCTGATGGGAAAACTATACACTCGACGATCTGTGAACCACTCTGGCAAGTAGTCAAGCAGCTTCCCGAGTATTATCAATTTTCATCGCAGCTTCTTGAACCCTCACAATATACACACACGCTCTCTCTCTCTCTCTCTCACACACACACACATACATAAATATAGTTTATTAGTTTCATGTGTGTGTGTGGTTTTCCTTTTGTTCGGTGCTTCCATTTCATCCCAAGGGAGATAAAAAAAGAGAGGAGAGAAGTTTTTTTTATCAATTTATTTATTGGCCACGTTGAGACGAGGAGAATGAGGAGAAGAAAGAAGACGAAAGGATGTAGGAAAGGTATATGTATCCCGAGGTTATACCGCAAGAGCAAAATGGATCTTTTTGTTATGGCTGAATGCTCCCCCCCCCCCCCCCCCCCTCTCGCCCGCTCTCTCTCTCTCTCTCACTCTCTCCCTCTCTCTCTTTTTCTCTCTCTCTCTCTCTCTCTCTTTGGCGCTTGCAGAAAAATGATAGAGGAAGTGGAAGTCTCAGAGATGTCAGAACGATTTTTCCCAGATGGCCGATACAACATATCGAACATGATCGATCTACGTCATCGTATTATACTGTGAATCCTTCAATCGCTCCTACGTATGCCACAGAGAAAGAAGAAAATAAATGTAGAGAGTGAGAGAGAGAGAGAGAGAGAGACTCTTCTCGTGGAGTGACATGACGTGAGGAATGGTGACGAATTGAAGGGGTGAGTAAGAGCGCTATATATATACAGCTTGCAGTCCGTTAGATCTTATATATGTGTATATATATGTATATGTATATAAGATTTCACTAATATTATCTATATATAAATATATATATAAATATATATATAAATATATATATAAATATATACATAAATATATATATTGTATATGTCACTACGTAGATTTGCGATGTAATTCGATAAGGCGCGTGACTATGAAATATCATTTATGTATATGCGCCACTATGAAGGGTGAGAGCGAAAGAGAGAAATTTGTGGGACAGGCTGAATCAGCTATGCGGGTTATCGATCACCGTCTTATCACATCACATAGTGTGAAAATGTACAGAGTTGATGGACATTATCGGCACAATGGCTACCCACACCAGCTATATTAGGAATCGTGTACGAGTAAAATTTAAAAATCAATAATAAATTGTCCCCCAATAATTATTGATCGAGTTAAAAAAAAACGTTTGAAGTTAAAAAAAAAATGGGAAATTCTCCCATTAGCCCGTTTGCTCCATAGCGAATAGTGAAGAATTTTTTTTTTATAAAAAAATTCAAAAAGCTTTAAAAAAATTTATTCAATTTTTTCCAATTTTTGCAGTGAAACGTGAAAAGTAAAGAACTGAGAAAATGACGAATAATTTTGTCTTCCATAATAAAAAATTTAACTATATAAATAAAATGATAAAAAGCTTTATATATATAATATAAGAGAATTTTTTATACTCAATTTTTTTCGTCACACGAATTTCAACGACCCTACTAAATCTAAATACACGTAAAATAAAAAATGTTACGAAGTTTATAGAAATCTGTTTGTCATCTCTCTCTGTGCGATCGGTAAATTAATGTGAATCGCGTATATAGTGAATTTTCTATTATTTCAGGTGGGAGAAATATAAAAGTAAAAAAAGTTTCGGGGGATAATTCGCTCTCTCATCTCGTCTCGTTTCGTTTTGCTCTTGACTGGAGGGCTTTGGAGTTGCTAAAACTTGGGAGAGGCAAATGGGGTGTACATAGAAAGCCCTACATATATATATATATATATATATATATATATATTTAGGGCTATACATGTAGAGCTTACACAGGGCTACATATGTAGGGATTTCTATATATATATATTTAGGGCTTACATAGGGCTACATATATATATATATATATATATATATATATATATATATATATATATATATATAAAGCAACTCGTATTTCGCGCAGACACGTTCGTACATCGCGTTTCGCGGCTGCGACGATGAGTATGGGAACATCAACGATAGCAGAGTGAGAGGGACGGAGAAATAAGGGTGGCCCGTTAAGGTGACGTTATAGAACGTCACTGGCAATGCACCAGCCGGTGCATCGTGCTGCACAATGCTGGTGAGGCCTTAACTGTCCTACGAAACAAGCCTCATCGTAAACAATTCACGCTTCGTCGCGATAAGCGCAGATAACGCACGAGAATTTCATTGGTTGGAATTCTCCCTTCGCTCTATATAATATCCATGAATTTATATATATATATATATATATATATATGTGTGTGTGGGTTTTATGGGATATTGCATATGCTCGTTCGTCAAAACTGTGCGAAAATGTCACGCAGAAACTTTCCACAAATTCAAACTCGAGTATCAATTTTTTAATTTTATTTATTATTATTATTTTATTTTAACCGATTTTTTGCAAAAACGAATTATTTTCTAATTCTGTCTATTTGCATTCTCGCTTCTCATTAAACGCGTTTCACCTCATTAAGCATGTATGGAAGCGGAAAATCGTAACAAGGGGATCATCCCCTGGTCCATGCACAAACACACATACAAACACACATGGGAATAATAGCTAGACTGAAAGATGTCTTGACTAAGCAGTAAAATCTTTCTAATGGCAATGAATGGTCAAGTGCTCTCCGTACCATAATATGTGCAACATTTATATATATATGTGTACATATATATATATATATATATATATAAAAGTTCTGGCTCATCAACGGCCACCCCAAACAATTTGACCTCTACAAACATGATATTTGGAGAGTCGTTTTTTACGTAGGCATCCACTGAGAAAGAGTTTAGGGGTGGTTTTTTTTTTTTAGATAATTTTTATATCGGATTTATCTTAAATATTTTGCTCAGAGTGTTAGAGGGATTTGTATAGGAGGAAAAGCGTGTATGTGTCAGAGAGAAAGAGAGAGAGAGAGAGAGATTAAAAAACTCTCAGGACGATCCTGTTCGATATTCCAATAACCACAGGGTGGGAGTTTTATTCTAAATGAGGAAAAATAGATTGAATATTAAAGTTATCTATATTGGCTTCAGTTTTTTTTTCCTCTCTTCGCATTTTGCATTTGAATTTTGCAATTTCGAAATTTTTTCCCTCTCTGAGCCTTTTACGTTTCGTAAAAGTTTCATATGAATTTGCTTGCTCGGATTTTTGTCATTATGTCAGACTGTTACTGTCACAAAAAATTGTAACGACAGGGGTGAGAGAATTTTCAGCATTTCTTGCTTCATCCCCTAGTTGAATTAATTAGAATTAATTACCATTTAGTTTAATCGAACAAATCTGACTCTCGTGGATCCACCGTGTGTAAATCGCTTAGTTCGCAGTTATGAAATTCTCTTTAATGCGAAACGTGTAATACGATCATAAAGCAAAAAGACATTCCCCAATTTTCTCGCCTCTACAAATATCATTTTATATACATATTATTTTTCGTATTATGATTAAAATAAGATAAACATCCAATTGAAAGTGAAACAGACTTGCTTGATGTTAATCTCGTTAATTCAAATGATAAAACAAATATTTGTGCAATCAAAATTAAAAAAAAATGTAATCTCGTTAAGGGGGTGATATTTGCATAATTGTCATCGTAATAAATTGAATTAAAAAAATTATTATACATTTGTTTGTATCAATTGAACGGAGTTTTAAAATTGATAAATCCATTTTTTTTTGTTTTCTCATATAGGACGAAAATATTGAATTTAGAAAAAATTAACCCAAAGAAAAAAAAAAGAAAAACGACAATTTTCGTAATTCTTTGCGTAATTCACGTTTAACGGGAATCGCTTTCCGCGACAATCCAATTTCCCGAAGATTCCTCACAGCACATAAATCCTCTTGAAAAACATACAGCAAATATAAAATCTCACATGAGAAATGCATCGAGATGAGAGAGAGAAAGAGAGAGAGAGAGAGAGGGAAGAAGAGAAAGTGCGAGAGAGAGAGAATGAGGGAAGAAGAGAAAGAGAGCGAGAGAGAGAGAATGAGGGAAGCAAAGAAATGGCGAGAGAGAGAGAGAGAATGAGGGAAGAAGAGAAAGAGAGCGAGAGAGGCAGAATGAGGGAAGAAGAGAAAGAGAGCGAGAGAGAGAGAGAATGAGGGAAGCAGAGAAATAGCGAGAGAGAGAGAGAGAGAGAAAGCCACAAAATCCAGAAATTCTTCTTCCATACATACGAGATACGTAAGCGCGACACCTAAATAGAAAAATACATGATGAAAGGAATTGAAAAATATTTCTCAGAGGTGAGAAAGGTCACGGAATAAAAGAGCAGCGATTGCACATTATGGTTGGTAAAAATCGATCATTGCAAGCTTCCAGTCATTTAATTTAATTGTTGCCAGTCAATTAATCGAAACTTTATACAAAAATGTACCAATGTCACCCGCATTATCGAAGTTGAATTACCCGGCAATAAATTGCATGCATCCTCGATTGTCTCCATAATGGATTCGGGATAAAAATTCGTTTCGCAAAGCAAAAAAATAAAATAAAAATATTTCCTGACTGAAAAAAAATGATTGGCGGAAATCAGAATAAAATATCGAGAAAAGAATACTTGGAAATACACTCACGAAGAGATTTAAATATATTTTTATGCTGTAAGCATACTTAATATATCTATAGCTATCGATTATGATAGGCTTCCGCTCGTCTTGATACGAACGATACGACGTTCGTGACGATCATTTTCCTCCGTCCACTAATCCGATCAACTCGGATCACTTTCACTTGCGTTTTGGCCCAATACGAGACGACCTTAAATCGTTCCCTGCCAATAATATCGACGGCAGTAAAATATCTCTGGATACTTTTATATGGCTTTTATATTTAAAAAAAATTAAGCGTTCTCTTGCGTACCAGCTGGTGCAATTTATGACATTTATTATATGTTTTAAGTGATACTCGAATATTTACGAGAAGCACGAAAAAGAAAAAAAAACGCTCGTTGAACTTTCAACAAGGTCAGGTGATTCGTAAGAACGAAGAATAGGGTGGTAAAGATTTTTATTATAAGAGAAATAAAAAAAGGGGCTCGTTAAACAGCTTGCAACGATGCATCAACGCGATATATATATATAGTTATGCTCGCTAAGACTATTCATGGGCTTGTCATTTGAGTTTTTATTTATTTTTTAACTGCTGATCCCTCACGTTACAAACAGCTGAGTCTCGTATATACGAATTAATGTTTCGATGACTGTAAAAAAAA
>OY769904.1:6193573-6201073 GCA_963669185.1 Dyspetes luteomarginatus
TATATGTATATAATATTTATTATTATTTTTTAAACTCGTGGATATATATATATATATAAAAGAGAGAATCAGTTTCCACGAGTTTAAAAAATAATTCACAATAATGTAGCTAATGATCAAATGACGAAAAAGAAAAATAAATATCAACCGATTGTAAATTTAATTAATTTTTGGGGATAAAAAAAATTAATTAAACCAAAATTTATTTATGCGAAATAATTGTATTCAATTGTTTATTTGAATAAAATCAAACGGAATAAATTCATACTCGAGGGAAAATTATTTCAATCATATAAATTTTAATTTTTATCGTTGTACGTAAAAACTTTTTTTTTGTTCACTCGTGAAAAAGTTTAGAGGACCCTCGAAGCTTTCTTTGCACGATTACGGTGTGGCCCTCGTGATAATTTCGCAACGAAGGACACACTTGAGGATAAAACTATACAAGATTATAACGAGAAAGGAATTATATGGTACGTGTGTGAATTACGAGCGAGAGCAAAAAAAAAGGTGGGGGTGGTTGGGGTGAGGGGTGGGGGAAAGAACCAAGGACCAAGGCCTTTCGTCCCTTTTCCCATAAATGGCCAGAGGGGTAAAAATAATGGGAGAATAGAGGTTAGACGAGGGGTAAAAGATACGAAGTAGAAAGAAAAGGGAAGATTCGAAAATAAAAGTCGAGGCCACAGCAAAGTCTCATGGATGTAATAAGACAAATCGGAAAAAATAATAGAACTGCCGGGTCTTTAATTGAGGTGGATAACGATGAGAATCGGGCAAAAGGGGATGAAAATGGTTTGTATGAGCGAGAGAAATTTATATAAGATGCGATAGATCTGTGAGTCACGAATACGAGGGGGAGAAAAAAAAATAAAAATAAAAAAATAAGAAGAAAAAACGCTGAGATTTTAAGCTCGAGCTTACCTCGCTTCCTAAGCTCCAACTGAAATATTGACCCTTGAGTCGTCCCAATTTTCGTCTTTTCTTCGACCGAAGCTATACCATCCACCCTTAGCTGAGCTTCACATACCGCGCGAATGGTCTTTTTTTATATATACAAAACGATCCCTATATATATATACATAAAAACATTCCGCTCTCTCTCTCTCTCTCTCTCTCACATACACACTTTCTTTCAACTGGCTCTGTCATATAGACGAGAAACGTATCTTTGCGATCAACCAAAGTTTTCACGAGCTTTTCTGAGCTTACTTTCAAGTTAATCTTTGACTCCATTAAATTGCAAGACATATTTTCAAAGTATGCTTATATGTACATATATATATATATATATATATATATATATATATATATATAGCGAGTAAAGTAAATAAGTTTCTTCAAGTTTCGAGCTCTTTAATCAACAGAAAATTTTATACCCTCTCCGACAGGTCGGAAGTCGAAACGAAAAATAACTATTCTTCCGTCTTCGTTTTGGATCGACGATTTTTATTTATTTATTATTATTGACAAAATCTGGAGCGCCAAGAACTATCTCCAAGTGTGATAAAAAGAGACTCTGGTCTTGTCTGTATACGCCAGTTCCGGGAAACGATAATGGGAAAAATGGCTTTTGTTGAGATATCGACGACAGATTGAGAAAATCACAATGGTGTATATATATACATATATATATATATATATATATATATATATATATATATATATATATATATATATATAGAGGAAAACGAAGCAAGATCGAGAAAAGACGAAGAAAATACAATCTTTGACGTATTGAAGATAAATTGTACCACATAAAATGAGTCGCTTTTTTTCTCTCTTTTATTGGCTTTCCGCATTTCTCGGACAAAGAAATAAAAAGTATCATTAAAAAAAAAAAACTTTTCACACATCTGACTGGTCCAAGGTGCGAAAAATTATAATCAACCCCCTCCCAACACTCGGCACATATTAATTTCCTGCAAGATCATTGCACCCTTAAATTCCATTCACGAAAAATCAAAAAAATAAAAATGTGATAAGAATTTCGAACGAATTTCCTGAGCAAAGGACAAAGACTGTCTCGAGTTTGAGGAAACTTTCAAGCAAAAACTTTTGCCAGTAGAAAAAAAAATGGGCAATTTTTTTAAAATATTTTTCATTGTATATAATGAAATAAATATTTATTTATCATTAAGAAATTCTGTTGAGCTAAATGAGATTCAATAGCTCAAAATAAATTGATTAAATTATTTCATGTTAATTAATAAATATTACACAACTAAAATTTCATTCTGATAAATTATCCAATTTATTTCCCAGTGTTTAACAAAAAATTTGTTAAAAATTAACAAACTTTATTCTCATTTTCCGTGTATAATTATGAAAAAAAAAAAAAAAATCCCAAAGTTAATCGCAGGTCACGTGATTCAATAAGACGAAAATAATTTTTGTAAAAATGAAATTTTTCACTCACCTCGATAACGTTATTCCAAGATAACTCGAGAGTAACAATTGACGTTACAAAAAGTTTCTTTGATTGCGTTGACGAAGAAAGTTCTCCAGATGGTTATATCGTGTGAATTATTGTGTTTACGTGTGTGTGTGTGTGTGTGTGTGTGTCGAGCCGTACGAGTTAGCCGAATGAACAAGCCGACGACGAACTTGCAAGTTTTGTACGACGACGAAGACGAAGACGAAGACGAAGACGAAGACGAAGACGATGATGACGACAACGACGACGACGACGAGGACAAGGATGAGATATCTCGTAGAGTCTCTGCGGCGTTTAACCGAGCGTGGAAACACAAAGTGCGCACCGAGCTGTCGCGCTACTCCTCTTTATACCCTCGAAAACTTGCACCTGTGCTTGCGCAGACCAGCTATCACACGCTCTGGCTCTGCTGCTTTGCCGCTGCTGCTGCTGCTGCTGCTGCTGCTGTGGTCTCTCCTGGAGCTTTGCCCGCTACACACCAACGTCTCGACTCTCTCTTTCTCTTTCTCCCTCTCTTACAAGTCTCTCATCCGTTTTGCGCGCTCTTTCTCCGTCTCGAACGATTATCATCGCTTACAGCTCATTTCTCATACATCGGCTATCGCGCCCCCACATGTATATATATATATATATAGATACATACATATATATATATATATATATATGTGTGTATGTATTTATCATGAACGGAAAAGATATATCTGAAAATGTGAATATGTACCTGTACGTATATCGTAAATATATTTCAAATATATTTTAATAGCCGGATATATCGTTAAAAAAATAATTTGAAAACTTTTTGTTTTGTATATATATATATATATATATGTATGTATGTATCATGAACGGAAAAGATATATCTGAAAATGTGAATATGTACCTGTACGTATATCGAAAATATATTTCAAATATATTTTAATAGCCGGATATATCGTTAAAAAAATAATTTGAAAACCTTTTGTTTTGTATATATATATATATGTATGTATGTATCATGAACGGAAAAGATATATCTGAAAATGTGAATATGTACCTATACGTATATCGAAAATATATTTCAAATATATTTTAATAGCCGGATATATCGTTAAAAAAATAATTTGAAAACTTTTTATTTTGTATATATATATATATGTATGTATGTATCATGAACGGAAAAGATATATCTGAAAATGTGAATATGTACCTGTACGTATATCGTAAATATATTTCAAATATATTTTAATAGCCGGATATATCGTTAAAAAAATAATTTGAAAACTTTTTGTTTTGTATATATATATATATATATATGTATGTATGTATCATGAACGGAAAAGATATATCTGAAAATGTGAATATGTACCTGTACGTATATCGAAAATATATTTCAAATATATTTTAATAGCCGGATATATCGTTAAAAAAATAATTTGAAAACTTTTTATTTTGTATATATATATATATGTATGTATGTATCATGAACGGAAAAGATATATCTGAAAATGTGAATATGTACCTATACGTATATCGAAAATATATTTCAAATATATTTTAATAGCCGGATATATCGTTAAAAAAATAATTTGAAAACTTTTTATTTTGTATATATATATATATGTATGTATGTATCATGAACGGAAAAGATATATCTGAAAATGTGAATATGTACCTGTACGTATATCGTAAATATATTTCAAATATATTTTAATAGCCGGATATATCGTTAAAAAAATAATTTGAAAACTTTTTGTTTTGTATATATATATATATATATATATGTATGTATGTATCATGAACGGAAAAGATATATCTGAAAATGTGAATATGTACCTGTACGTATATCGAAAATATATTTCAAATATATTTTAATAGCCGGATATATCGTTAAAAAAATAATTTGAAAACTTTTTATTTTGTATATATATATATATGTATGTATGTATCATGAACGGAAAAGATATATCTGAAAATGTGAATATGTACCTATACGTATATCGAAAATATATTTCAAATATATTTTAATAGCCGGATATATCGTTAAAAAAATAATTTGAAAACTTTTTATTTTGTATATATATATATATGTATGTATGTATCATGAACGGAAAAGATATATCTGAAAATGTGAATATGTACCTGTACGTATATCGAAAATATATTTCAAATATATTTTAATAGCCGGATATATCGTTAAAAAAATAATTTGAAAACTTTTTGTTTTGTATATATATATATATATATATATATATATATATATATATGTATGTATGTATCATGAACGGAAAAGATATATCTGAAAATGTGAATATGTACCTGTACATATATCGAAAATATATTTCAAATATATTTTAATAGCCGGATATATCGTTAAAAAAACAGTTTGAAAACTTTTTGTTTTGTATATATATATATGTATGTATGTATCATGAACGGAAAAGATATATCTGAAAATGTGAATATGTACCTGTACGTATATCGAAAATATATTTCAAATATATTTTAATAGCCGGATATATCGTTAAAAAAACAGTTTGAAAACTTTTTGTTTTGTATATATATATATGTATGTATGTATCATGAACGGAAAAGATATATCTGAAAATGTGAATATGTACCTGTACGTATATCGAAAATATATTTCAAATATATTTTAATAGCCGGATATATCGTTAAAAAAATAGTTTGAAAACTTTTTGTTTTGTTATATAATTATTTTGTTTTGTATATATATATATAAATCACCCCACGGAAAAGATCTGAAAATTACCTGCGCATATATCGAAAATATATTTTGGACACGTCTGATATATTTAAAAACCGGATATATCGTTGGTATATATCTGACATCTGTGGAGAGACGGGCAGAGTTAAAAAAAAATAGTTTGAAAACTTTTTGTTAGCTTTTCTTATATAATTATTTTGTTTTGTATCAATTTTTAATTTTTTATCTTATATTTGACTGAAATAAATATTTTTCGTCTAATTTCTTATTACAAATTAAAATAATGAGAAGTTAAAAAAAAAGAAGGCATTCCGATCGATGGATTCGTCCAAAATTTTCGCAAGACTCCTGGAATTATCCTACACATATATATATCTATATATAACAAACGGTAACGTTGCCAGGATAGCTGAGACAGGAGACATCGGGTTATCTGAACGATTCGGCAAAGCCTCTGTCGAGACCAAGAGCGAGGAAAAAAGTGATCATAAAACTGTACAGAATGGCAAAGTAACGCGAGGAAAAAAAAAAGCTTACGCAGACAATCGTAAAAATCCCGAAACTTGAAAGAATTTTACGACGAAACGTAACAAATGTTCTCGCACTGCTTGAAGGAGGAATCTTTAAAATTAGAAATCACCACCATTCGTATTGAAAAATCATTGTAATAATTTTTGTCGAAAAAAAAAAAACACAAAAATTTATTCTCTAAAATTATTAGCAATATTTTTCAATGAATAATTATGCCAAAATGTTTTTTTTTTAATATTCCAGGAAGGTTAGAACTTTTTTTTTTTTTTTCACAATTATTCGTAATTCGAGTTGTGAAATAATGCTTGATCGTTTTTTTTAAATCGAAATGGTGATTTTCCATTTTGAAAAATTTGTGTACTTTTGTTTATTAATTTTTTTGCTTTCTCAGCGTTGGAATGTTACCTCTGAAATATGATTCTTCTGTGGAGAGCGAGGCATGAGATATATATATATATATATATACATATATATATATATATATATATATATATATATATATATATATATGTATATATAAATCCCTTACGAATATATTTAAGTTTTCATGCATGAAAAGAATATAATTATTCCCCATGTTAGTAAAATGCATTTTTTTTTTTCATAATAGAGCGTTATCACTCTGTACAGACACGTGATTTCGAGCAAGTTTTTTACAGCCTCTAAACATTATATATTAAATACTTTTTGTATATATATATACATATATCTATCCATGTAAACTATAGAGGCGATAAAAGGAGATTTTGGACGAGGTCGGTGTGCGTGACCCGAATGCCACAGCACATAGTTTCATTCACGCACTTCCATTCAAGACCAAGAATATTACGTTAAAATACTTTGGGCGGATTACGCAACTCCCCAGGTATATATTATTGCCCATTACAAAGGAAAATTGCAATCACGTTTTATATAGCCCACAGTGCAAAAATGCAATGTGAGCTATATTTTGAAATATTCTATACAATTGTTCAGCTTACTTATTTATTTTACATTCGCTCTGCAAAAATTAAATTTATTATATTTGAATAATTTTCGAATTCGATTAAAAATAAATCTTTTGAATTACATATAATTTTTTCAAATTCTAAAAAGATATTATTGCACTTAAATTTATTTGTGTTGGGGTTCAAAAAAATCTCTTTTCAAATTTGAAAAAATTCTGAAAAATGAGAAAAAAAAAAATTGAAAAAAAATCCTCATCCACGAATTTGTGCAAATTTTTACGTTGTTCTTGTAGTCCTGAGTACTTGAAATACTTTTCAGTACTTTTCCTAGTCCTGAGTACTTGAAATACTTTTCAGTACTTTTCCTAGTCCTCAGTACTTGAAATACTTTTCAGTACTTTTCCTAGTCCTGAGTACTTGAAATACCTTTCAGTACTTTTCCTAGTCCTGAGTACTTGAAATACCTTTCAGTACTTTTCCTAGTCCTGAGTACTTGAAATACTTTTCAGTACTTTTCCTCGTCCTGAGTACTTGAAATACTTTTCAGTACTTTTCCTAGTCCTGAGTACTTGAAATACCTTTCAGTACTTTTCCTAGTCCTGAGTACTTGAAATACTTTTCAGTACTTTTCCTCGTCCTGAGTACTTGAAATACTTTTCAGTACTTTTCCTAGTCCTGAGTACTTGAAATACTTTTCAGTACTTTTCCTCGTCCTGAGTACTTGAAATACTTTTCAGTACTTTTCCTAGTCCTGAGTACTTGAAATACTTTTCAGTACTTTTCCTAGTCCTGAGTACTTGAAATACTTTGAAGTACTCTGTATTTGAAGTACTTTCGCAATGAACTTTGACCCTGAAATGCCCCATTTATATTTACTTATGCAT
>OY769904.1:6206073-6248369 GCA_963669185.1 Dyspetes luteomarginatus
ATTGATAGAAGAGCAATTTTCATTCTCCAAAAAAATTTCGGACTCTTCGTCCGATCGGAGATTTTTTTTAGGCACCCGTGACATGGGCCACCAAATGGGCTGTAAAGATAGAGGAGAAACTTCGCAGAGAGGAAAAATCTGCATCTAGAAGGCAATAAGGGTGTTATATAAAAGCCTGTTGGTCCCCCAAATTTTTAGACATATTCGGCTATTATGCTTAGGGTTATGTCAAACTCCAGACAGAGGGATGTAAAAAAATTCCCAATCATTTTTTCAAAATTTTTCAATCTTCCGAAAAAAAAATCAAATCGATATACATATTTATAGAATTGATAGAAGAGCAATTTTCATTCTCCAAAAAAATTTCGGACTCTTCGTCCGATCGGAGATTTTTTTTGGGCACCCGTGACATGGGCCACCAAATGGGCTGTAAAGAAAGAGGAGAAACTTCTCAGAGAGGGAAAATCTGCATCTAGAAGGCAATAAGGGTGTTATATAAAAGCCTGTTGGTCCCCCAAATTTTTAGACATATTCGGCTATTATACTTAAGGTTATGTCAAACTCCAGACAGAGGGATGTAAAAAAATTCCCAATCATTTTTTCAAAATTTTTTAAGCTTCCGAAAAAAAAATCAAATTCGATATACATATTTATAGAATTGATAGAAGAGCAATTTTCATTCTCCAAAAAAATTTCGGACTCTTCGTCCGATCGGAGATTTTTTTTAGGCACCCGTGACATGGGCCACCAAATGGGCTGTAAAGAAAGAGGAGAAACTTCTCAGAGAGGGAAAATCTGCATCTAGAAGGCAATAAGGGTGTTATATAAAAGCCTGTTGGTCCCCCAAATTTTTAGACATATTCGGCTATTATGCTTAGGGTTATGTCAAACTCCAGACAGAGGGATGTAAAAAAATTCCCAATCATTTTTTCAAAATTTTTCAATCTTCCGAAAAAAAAATCAAATCGATATACATATTTATAGAATTGATAGAAGAGCAATTTTCATTCTCCAAAAAAATTTCGGACTCTTCGTCCGATCGGAGATTTTTTTTGGGCACCCGTGACATGGGCCACCAAATGGGCTGTAAAGAAAGAGGAGAAACTTCTCAGAGAGGGAAAATCTGCATCTAGAAGGCAATAAGGGTGTTATATAAAAGCCTGTTGGTCCCCCAAATTTTTAGACATATTCGGCTATTATACTTAAGGTTATGTCAAACTCCAGACAGAGGGATGTAAAAAAATTCCCAATCATTTTTTCAAAATTTTTTAAGCATCCGAAAAAAAAATCAAATTCGATATACATATTTATATAATTGATAGAAGAGCAATTTTCATTCTCCAAAAAATTTTAAAACTATTTCGAAGAGACGTTTGAAATTTTTTTTTGCTCGAGAAAGAGCTCAGGAAAAATCTCAACCTTTGATAAATAAATGAATTAATTAATTAATCGTAAAATACCATCTTGAAAAGTAATCAAGGAGAAATAATTATTTTTCACCTCAAAAAATTACGTAATAATTATCGTTATAAATAATGAGAATAAATTCTTATGAATGCAATCCGGCTATTTGCGCATTTCATTAATTATTCTTCGTTGTCTTCTTCTGAGACAATTTTCCTTAATCTGCAAATTAACAATTTCGATTTAATCCTTCAGTAATTTCGATTTCGACAGTCAGCAAAGAAGATCCTTTCGTATTTTCCTCCAAAATTTTTCAATCTCTCGTTACTTTCGAGCGAGAGACCGAGAGAGAGAGAAAAAAAAGACTTGACATTTTTACTGTCTCTTTTTCTCGTCCTCTTTGGGGGGGGGGGGGGGGGGGGGTGGCAAGAAAGCTTTTAAGTTTTTTGGGCGAAAGTCTGTTGTCGCGGTATAAACGCGAGAGAGCCAACGGATACGAAGCTCGTAAGGAATCCGGAGTATTCGACACTTTGAACTCGTCACGTATCCGAGCAGCCGATACTATCTTTGATGTCTGAAGGTTTATAGAGTGAACGGGGCGCGCCCTCCCCTCCCACTGCCCTTGCAAGCCGCAAGCGTAAATCTTTAAAGAGGCTGCACACGATCTCACTTTGCCAGTTTCGTTCTTCATCCCTCTTGTAAACTTGATATATATGTATATATATACATATATATGTATATATATATATGTCTATATATCAAGTTTATAATGTGATCTATAGAGATGAAAATTGCAAGCTTCACAGCTTTCGTTCTTATAACGACGAACCATCAGTCTTTCAAATTGTCAAGGTCGTTTAAAATCTTCATTCACCTAAACTACGTGTCAGTTCTGACACAATGAAAATTAATTCTACAAAAATGAAAAAAATTTATAGTTGAAAAACAATTTTGCATATTTTATACTTGATAATATTCCACCCTAATTTCTTGTATTAATTTTACCCATTAAATTGTTGATAGTAAATGATGATAAAAATTGCTACATTGGTGAAAAATTAAATTTAGGAAGTAAACAATTGAATAAAGTTGATAAATATCTCATGGGATAAATGGGAATAATTGAAATTCTTGAGAATTGATGAGAATCGAGCGAGAATAGAATTGATAAAAAAACGATTTTTTAAAAATTTAGTTAAAGAAGAATGAGATTAATTTTAATTATATACGAAGCAATTTGAATGATAAATATCTAGAGATAAAATAATGTTTAATATTTTATTATTGAGAAAATATTTTACAACGAGCACTTGCTCGAGCCTCAATTCCAAAATTGTTCATTAATTCTACGAATAATTCAGATTTCGATATATTCGCTTTGCTGGCAATGCCCGCCCTCTGCCATACTGAAACATCGAGGCTGAGGGTAGAAAATTTCGATGATTAACGGAGATGAATCTCGACAAGATTGCGAGAAGTAGTAAATACATAGGTAGTTGAGATAAGAGTAGAGGGTAAGAGTCCCCAGGGATGGAGAAGAATTTTTGTTCGTGCCTGCCAGGAGGGTTGCTCGAACTCGCTCATATTCAGGGGGTTTTCTCCCCTCCCCCCCCTCTCTCTCTTTCTCACTCTCTCTCGGTTTTTCGAAGGGATGATGTGTGCTCCAGAAACTCAGAGAAACGTAGACATTCATATATATATATATGTATGTATTTACATAAGTGTATATATATATATATATATATATATACACTTATCGTACATGTAGAACGGAAAGGAATGAAGGATAAACGGAATATTTATTTAACCGTGCTGGAACGGCTGTGTTGAATTCATTCGGGAATTGGTCGTGGACTCACTCGCGACCCTTCTGCCCTTTCTGCGATACGCACAAAAACCAAAGACCCAGAAAAACTACCCTCGGGGGGAGAAAATATAATGCAAAGAAAGAGAAAAATGAAAGAGAATGTGAATATAAGGGAGAGCAACGAGAAAAAGAAAAGCAATGAGATATGAGAAAAATTGTATATTCGCCAAGATAAATGAATTTTTATCATACACGTGATTTTACCATAATTTTGTTTTATTTTACACGAAAAAAATTAATTAGCCACAAATGCTGGACATTTTGATAAAATTTACTCAATTGGGAAAAAAAATAAATTGAGATGATTGAATTTTTCTCAAATTTGTCAAAAAATTTTGGGAGAAATTGCATGAAGATTTCTCTCATACACAATGGAATTGATCTGACCAAGCGACAAGATTTTAAATAATGAAATGAAATATATCGTAGCTTTAGATATGTATATATGTATAACAGAGGGCAGGTGATGGTAGCTCAGGGTCTCAAAGTTTCAAGAAGTTATACCGTTACGTGGTGCGAGCAGAGAGAGAGAGGGAGAGAGAGAGGAAGAGAGAGAGGGAGAGAGAGAGGGAGAGAGAGAGGGAGAGAGAGAGGGAGAGAGAGAGAGAGAGAGGGAGAGAGAGAGGGAGAGAGAGAGGGAGAGAGAGAGGGAGAGAGAGAGGGAGAGAGAGAGGGAGAGAGAGAGGGAGAGAGAGACAGAGAGACAGAGAGAGAGAGACAGAGAGAGAGAGAGAGAGACAGGAGGGGGAAAACCAGAGAGAGAGAAAGGGAGAGAGGAAGGAATGAATAGGGATAACACGGGTTAACGAAGACTAATTGGGATACGGATGAGATAGCCACAGTTGCGCGCGCGAGCGGCAAAGTACAGTAATTTTAATCTTTTCTTTTTTCTTCTCTATTCTTAATTGTTTTTCCCTCTTTTAAATAAGAATCCGCCAGCTCTCAGAGTGGCCTGATTGGCAAACCTAAATTTCTGATGGACGACCGAATAATCATGCCTGTGGCGCCATATCGATAAATTGTCATTGATAAAACGAGCGAAATACCACCCGACAATCTGATTTCAACAGCCAAACATTCAAGAAATGATCCATTCTTCTATTTTATTTTTATATTTGTTTTTCTCGATAGATAAAAAAAAAAATGTATTTATGAAAATTTGTGTCATTATGATGAAAATAATTAATCGTTAGAATGTAAACTGATAGGAGATTTAGATAGGCTAGACTAAGCAAGATTACATTGCCAAAATAATTTATTTACAGTATGACATAGCTTGTCATAATATAATATTGATGTGTGAAATCGTATAATTGAGCCTGATAAAAATGATCGTTGTGATCCGTTTATCGATGGCCATTTCTCTTTTTTAATCAAACCTTTCACCCCCACCCCACGAATGTAATCTGATCACAGCTCACTGCGATAAGAAACTTTATGCAAATATATGAAGACAATAATAAAATAATTAATTATAGACCGATAGAAAATTAGATGGCCTCGACTCAGCAAGATTACATTGCCAAAATAATTTATTTACAGTATCACAGAGCCTGTCAAAATATACTGATGGTCATTAAAATTCCAACACATAGATCCTTAATTACAAGTGTTGCAATTTTAATGGCCACCAGTGCATAATATTGATGCGTGAAATCGTATAATCCAGCCTGATAAAAATAATTGTTATTATCCGTTTATCGATGAACATTCCTCTTTTTTAATCAAACCTTTCATCGACAATCAATTTCATCGTTCAATCAAGCCTTTTATCAAATTCCATAGGCTCGACTCAGCAAGATTACATTGCCAAAATAACTTATTTACAGTATCACAAAGCCTGTCAAAATACACCAGTGGCCATTAAAATTGCAATACATAGATCCTTAATTACAAGTGTTGCAATTTTAAAATTGCAATACATAGATCCTTAATTACAAGTGTTGCAATTTTAAAATTGCAACACTTGTAATTAAGGATCAATTAAAAAAATGTAACACTTGTAATTAAGAATCAATTTTAAAATTGCAACACTTGTAATTAAGGATCTATGTGCTAGACTTTTAATAGCCACCAGTGTATAATATTGATGCGTGAAATCGTATAATCCAGCCTGATAAAAATAATTGTTATTATCCGTTTATCGATGAACATTCCTCTTTTTTAATCAAACCATTCATCCCCCCCCCCCTCCCTCCCCCACGAATGTAATCTGATCACAGCTCACTGCGATAAGGAACTTTATCCAAATATTCATGAAGAAAGTAATAAAACATTCAAAAGTAAACTGATAGGAAATTACATAGGCTCGACTCAGCAAGATTACATTACACATTACAGCAAAAATTGTTTTTAATTGTTTTTGTAAAATCGTATAATCCAGCCTGATAAAAATAATTATTATGAATCGTTTATCGATAGAAATTCTTCATTTTGAATTAACCCTTTGATCGTCCCTTACGAATGCAATCTGAGCACAGTACCCTGCGATAAGAAGATTAATGGAAATATTTTTTCACAATCAACATTTGTATCTTTAAATCATTAATAAAGAGGAATAGGAAATTTCGTATCAAACGTTGATATTTTCCTACCCTCAGTTTTCTCCGTGGGGTAATGCAGTCTGTTATCCCTGGACGATGTTTTATCCAAGCGAGAAACCCTCTAGTTTAGTCGTTGAGAAATTGTTACCTTCGGTTGACTCTGTACCCTCTTGCCATGCCCTAGAAACTTGTCTCGATCAATATAAAAAAAAAAAAAAAAAAAAAAAGGAAATATATCTCAAGAGTTAAAAAAATAATTTGTTAAATTAATTTTTAACAATTGCTGTTAATTTTTTAGACCACATTTAACTAAAATAAAAATTTACTGTCCAGTAGAAATTCCATGTGGCTGCAAGATAAAAAAAAACACATATCATTCCAGTGGCTATTCATTTTACACACGTGGCCAAAGCAAAAGTGTTGAAAAACGTTTTGAGATTCAATGCGTGCAACTACGCGAGAGCAAACAATAATAAAACCTTGGATGCCTGACATGATTTTTCACTCTGGAAATCTTATTACCTCGTGGATCCTCATACCTCTTTTTCTCTGTAAGTTGCACAGCCAACGAGGAAAAAGCATCCCCGTCTTATGTGCATCCCTTAGCTATGAATAATTCTTCGAGTAGTGAAAATAAAAATAAATAAAAAGTTTAAATTATTTTTTTCGAGCACATTCTTGAGATGGATTTTCCTCGTGACAAGGGCACATAAAGATTGCATAAAAATTCGTAAAATTTCATGTGCTTTTTGACACAAATTTTTTGTGATTTTTTGTTTTTTTTTTTTTTTTTTCATACAGCTCATTAAGCTTGTATGAAAATTGTCAAGAGTCTATAAATTGTCCCTGGAATTATGAAATTTTTATAGGCCTGCTCAACAATGAGGGATGGCGATAATAAAAATTTCATGGCTTGGGAGTAAAAGCCCTCATCGAGGGTAGTTTTTTTTCCGAAGGGAAGACATTTCGTTCATCTCGTTTAAATTATTTTTTAAATTATACAAATGAGACACCGAGCCATAATGATTTTACCTTATTTGGAATTGTTATAAATAAATTTTTATTCAATATAGTCAAATTTTCTATGGAGAATATTGGCTGAATGCAATTATATGCATTCAGCCGAGTGTATTGCAATAATTAAGAGCTAATTGCATTGCACCGATCGTCAATTAACATTCAGAAATGGACGTTGGATGGACACCGAGTGATATGGATATTTTGGAAAATCGTGAAGCTTTGACCGGAAGTTTAAGCTGTGCAAATGTGAGGTCATAGGTTATGCATTACAGAGATGGCTTTTTGTATTGTGCTCATACGAAAACACCAACGCATTCTCCCATTACACGAGTGAAATAAAACGATTTTCCACCCACCTGTTAGTCATTATTACCAACGTCAGAAATTGCTCTCTGCTCATATATTTTCCTACGTCAAATCGTCTATTATTTTTATTTTCTATTTTTCATTACGAAAATCCAATAAAAATCATACCGCATTGAAAAAAAAAATCTCCCATTAATAAATAATTTATCTATTGTATAAAATACACCGAATAATATATTTTTATGTTAAAAACTCAAAAAAAAACAAAAAAACAAAGCTCATCTTCGCTCCGGTGAATAACGAAAAAAAAATCGATAACAATATTTTTGCAACGCATTATCATCGAGAAGATTGATTGCATATAATAAATATACATTTTTTTTTTTAAATACTCAACGTTGAAACGTTTGCATCGCATTTCCAGATAAGTTTACTTTTTTAATCTCACGATGAAAAACAAAAATTCATTGGCAATCGATACATATTATTTCGATTACATACACACACACACACATATATATATATATATATAGATTATATGTGTGTCAAAAATGTTCATATCTAATCAAAAAAATCGCGGGGGATCGAATTAATTACAAATTTAGGATTCAGAAGACACTTCGTGGCCGGAAATAAATATAATGCCTTCGCAGATCGTCCGATAATTCAATTCGAGCCTACAATATATTTTATTCTTTGTCGTAGGAAAAAAAAAAATCCTAAAGCGATGTGGAGATTATTGTCGAACGTGATTACCGTCAAGAGGGAAAGAAAGTATTTAATTTTATCGTCCACTTGAGCTAGCAATTTTTAAAGATAATATAAACGGGACACTGAAGAATTTGTCTATTTTTTTATCGATGTAAAAATTCATAAAGAATAATAACAAATTATTCTTCGTATGTGAATTTTGTTTTTTTTTTTCTGTTTTGTTACTTCTGGTATTTGACTACGATAAGGGAGCAAAAGATCGTCAATTTGCAAGATGAAATAGTGATATATGTGAAATATTGATTGACATTGCCAATTAAAATATCCAGCTCTGAATACAGCCAGAGAATATTCGAACGTTGAAGAGCCATCAAACCTTGGAATAATTCGCTACGCTACGTTTCATAACAACGAGTATTAATTGTTACTATGCAATTTATGGAAAACGAGCAACGATTTGATGTATTGAAAAAGCGTGCAAATTGAAAATTTGTCGATTCCTCCTGATTTTTGTCCATCCATAGAGACTCTCATTTCTGGCTTCCTCATAATCGAAACTTTATCTTGTCGTATCTTGCCTCTTAATTTATATATATATATATATATTTATATCATTATCTTTTATAATGAAAAATGCATTAAAAAAAAAAATAATAAATATATCACAGTTTGAAACAAATTGAAAATTTCATGAAATATTAATTCGATTCTTGGCAAACTCGTTAATAAATATCCATGTCCCCTCGCTTATTTGTGTAGCAAGTTTTGGCTCGATTAGCTGAAAGACGAAAATTATAGAGAAGAATCACTCGAATCGATCGAATCCGTGCATGAGCAAAATATCAGAGATACATCCTCGAAATTACGGAATATAATGAAATCATGAGGGTATAAAAATATCTCAATAGAAACAAAAATCTATCGAGAAAGATTCCTTGTGATATTTAGATTTTTAATATTTCTGAATTTTTTTTTTTTGTTCTCTTAATTGATAAATTTTTCCACAATGCGTGATAGAAATCCATTAATGTAAGTTAATGAAGTTAGGAAACCTTTGAATGTAATTTTTACAATAAATTTTCATTATATTGGCAGGCAACTTTTGCCGAATTTGTCCATGAGCGAAATATCAGAGATACATCCTCGAAATTAGGCAATGGATGAAATCATGAGGGTATAAAAATATCTCAATAGAAAAAAAAATCTGTAGGGAAAGATTCCTTGTGAATTTTTAATTTTTAATATTTTTTGCAAGTCTTTCTCAATGATTGATGAAGATGAGTAGATCGTGCCGAAATTTAATCAAAACATATACGTATATATGAAAGAAGATTTGAATCTAATCTTATCGACTCAAATGCGACTTAATCTTTGTTGGCTGCTTAATATATAAAGGCCTGTCGTTTGGACATTTTATAATATAATCAAAGTGTGGAAACATGAAGGTCCAAATATCGATCTGGTCCCTGCTCGTCAGCACCACCCTCGGTAAGTCAAAATATCAAACAAAAATTAAAAATAATTCTTCAATGTGAAATCTCATTGTCGTTTAACAAAAAGAAAAGAAAAAAGTGCAGATTAATTAATAACACAAATTATTTTTATCATCCCCATTTCGTCATCCAGTGTTTCTTGCCGGGGCAGATCCGATAAGGACCGAAAATAATATTGATAATATCAACGCAAATGTCATCTACAGAGACGATCGAATTTTCGCGAAACAGCAAGAGCTTGCACTGTTACGTTTTCCAAGCGAGGTCAAAGCCTTCACGAGGGGTTTAATGGTGGAATCGGACAATGGCAGCCTAGTCGAAATAACTATGGAAGAAGATGAAGAAACGGAAGAAGTGACGGCGAAAGATCTCCATAATCGTGTCTTCTTTCAACTTTATACTCGAAAGAATCCAATTAATTATCAGCTACTTTGGTTAAATGACAAAGAAAGTCTGACAGCGAGTAATTTCAATCCTGACAGGCCAACTTATTTCGTTTCTCACGGTTGGCTCAACAGCGCCGATAGTCCTGCCTGCACTCTCGTTCGTGATGGTAAATCAATTAAAAAATAAATAAATAAATAAAACATTTTTTTTCAAATAATCATTGCAACTTACAATTTCGTTAACAATTTTTCATTTTCATCGAAGCTTACTTAAAAAAAGACGATTTAAACGTAATTGTCATTGATTGGAGCAAAATTTCCATGAAACCTTATATCTGGGCTACCAGACGTGTCATCATGGTGGGCAAACAAGCAGCAAAAATGATTGATTTTCTCGAAAATTATGCAAATCTCGATACGAAAAAAACTACCCTAGTGGGTCATTCGTTAGGAGCTCACATAGTGGGTTTAGCTGCGTACTTTGCCAAGAGTACCATCAATTATGTCGTTGGTACGTCGTCCTATTTTTTCTATTATTATATTCTATTAATATATATATATAAATATTGTTAATGTTTTTAGTTTGTTAAATTTTTTTAATTTTTTTTTTTAGGACTCGATCCAGCACTCCCGATGTTTGCTTTCGCTGGTCCCGGCGCTCGTATATCAACTCATGACGCTAATCACGTTCAGATTATTCATACCAATGCTGGTCTATTGGGCTATCTTGAAGCTATTGGTCATTCTGATTTTTATCCAAATGGCGGATCGCGACAACTTGGATGTCTTTTCGACGTTGGTGGTGCATGCTCGCATGCTCGTTCTTACAAATTTTTTGCCGAGTCGATCAACACGTCGAAAGGCTTTTATGGACAAGCTTGCAAGTCCTTCATGGCATATTTAAGTGGTCGCTGCAAGTCCAACCCAGCCCGATCAATGGGTGGATTTTTGATTGATTTTACCAGCGTGGGAAAATATTTCCTCTCAACAAAATCAAAATCGCCATTTGCCAAAGGACTTTAGACATTTTTTTCTATTTCTTTTTCTAATTATTCTTTGATTTTAATTAGAAATTATTTAATTAAATATACTCATGAAATGTCTCGGGCGTTTAAAAAAATATATATATATTACTAACGTGACCTTAAAGACCATTAATAAAAAATATGGCAATTTTTTTCGGAAAAGATACTGATTTTTCACTTTGAAACTGCACGATTTTTAATGAGTCTTATCAAAATTCCCAGGCCAAAATCTGCGTTAAATTCGACAAGAAATAAATAAAAAAAAAAAAAAAAGTTAAAGGGGTCTGAGCAACCCTTGTAAATTGTGGCGATATTACAAATATTAATTAGAGTTAGTGACAAAATTTTGCGTGATTGTAAATACGTTAAATGTATAATATTTTTGGTATAATAAAATAATAAAATTTCACATACAATACCAAAAGCTTTTTTTTCAACTGGGCTTCGGAAAAACAGGAACCTTGTTGCCCTTTTAACCTCCTTATGCAATAATGATTGGGGGCTAGATATTATTAGTTTTTCGCTATCCTATCAAAATTATTTAATTAAATATACTCACGAAATGTCTCGGGCGTTTAAAAAAAAATATATATATTACTAACGTGACCTTAAAGACCATTAACAAAAAATATGGCAATTTTTTTCGGAAAAGATACTGATTTTTCATTTTGAAACTGCACGATTTTTAATGAGTCTTATCAAAATTCCCAGGCCAAAATCTGCGTTAAATTCTACAAGAAATAAAAAAAAAAAAAAAAAAAAGTTAAAAGGGTCTGAGCAACCCTTGTAAATTGTGGCGATATTACAAATATTAATTAGAGTTAGTGACAAAATTTTGCGTGATTGTAAATACGTTAAATGTATAATATTTTTGGTATAATAAAATAATAAAATTTCACATACAATACCAAAAGCTTTTTTTTCAACTGCGCTCCGGAAGAACAGAAACCTTGTTGCCCTTTTAACCTCCTTATGCAATAATGAGTGGTGGCTAGATATTATTAATTTTTCGCTATCCTATCAAAGATGCGAGGGCGACAAATATTTACATCGAAATTGGCACATATCACCCCCTAATAAAGCCCTAATAAAAATGAACACAGATCAATACGTTTTTTTTTTCCAACTTCACTATCGCAATTATCCTGGTTGACCTTTCCAATTGAATTGGATGGTCCAAAAAAAGATTAGCCATTTTCTTTCAATTATTTATATAATAAAAAAAAAAAAAACTCAACAACGACCACCCTTACGATGAATTTCAATTGATGATTTAAAATAATGCGTGGGAAGTGTGCTTTGTCCATCGGGGCGCCAAGTGCAACGATGCAAAAGACACAACGACTCTGTCTGGATGAATCACGCCAACGCTATACGTTCTTTTATTGCTACTCTGGGGATTATATTTGGCTGTGGAATAAATGGCCCATGAGAGGGATGACGCGCGTTTTACATTCCAACGATCCGTTAGCAAAGCTTTCCTATGAATAGATACAGAGATATTCTCTATTTTAGATTCTGCGTAATTGACACACTAAGAAGAAAAAATAAATGAGGTTAGTACACAATTGTACTAACGTCATTTTTTTTCTTCACATATATATATATATATATTGATATATATATTTGATGAAATCACGAATCATATCATTAACACTTTATCGCATTATCAACATGTCTATCGAGTCAAATTTGTATAAATCAGAGGAATTTCATCAATTGACACGGATCGTAATCTATACTCGATTACTTCATCCTGTATATACAGATAAAAATATTGATAGTCGGAACTTATAGTATTTAAATACCAATACGTAAATTTAGGTGAGAAAAAATTAGCACCCTCTCTTCCTGTGCGAAGTTGCCGTACATTTTTATTTCAATAAATAAATAAATATATACATACATGTGTAATATTATATGTAATATTTTACGTATGTACTATATATATGTCTTATATTTTATATGTATTATATTTTATATAAATTAAAAAGTGGTTCATCATTCTGTTTATTGCAACACGATATTATTGATCGTAATCTATACTCGATTACTTCATCCTGTATGTACAGATAAAAATATTGATAGTCGGAACTTATAGTATTTAAATACCAATACGTAAATTTAGGTGAGAAAAAATTAGCACCCTCTCTTCCTGTGCGAAGTTGCCGTACATTTTTATTTCAATAAATAAATAAATATATACATACATGTGTAATATTATATGTAATATTTTACGTATGTACTATATATATGTCTTATATTTTATATGTATTATATTTTATATAAATTAAAAAGTGGTTCATCATTCTGTTTATTGCAACACGATATTATTGATCGTAATCTATACTCGATTACTTCATCCTGTATGTACAGATAAAAATATTGATAGTCGGAACTTATAGTATTCAAATACCAATACGTAAATTTAGGTGAGAAAACATTAGCACCCTCTCTTCCTGTGCGAAGTTGCCATACATTTTTATTCCAATAAATAAATAAATATATACATACATGTGTAATATTATATGTAATATTTTACGTATGTACTATATATATATGTCTTATATATTATATGTATTATATTTTATATAAATTAAAAAGTCGTACATCATTCTGTTTATTGTAACACGATATTATTGAGCTTGGCTGAACCGATTTCGATGTGGTATGCACGACGATTAAATAATACATTCTGTTGAGTAGCCAAAAAAACAGTAGCTGGATTGCAAGAGACTCCTCATATCTAGATATTTATTAGAATGAACAATTATCAGTTCAACGGACTCGTATCAAACTCTCGAATATTCTTTATCAAATATTCTCATTTGACCTCCTCCACCCTCCCCCCTCCCCTCTACCGAAAGATATTGGAACATGTATTAAAAAAAAAAAAAATCAACGTCATATCAATGAAATGCATCTCGTCCACACAATCAACTTGGATTTCGATAATCACGTGAGAGTGAATATAAAAATTCTTCACCTTTATCAGATGAACGTAAATTTTTCGATAAATATATAGAATAAAATAAAAAAAAAGAAACCCGAGATACGAGACATCCTTGCTAGGCTCCAATGTCAAAGACAGAAAAATATATACAACAAGCGAAAAAAATTCTTTCTTATAAAACAAATTTTAACGAGATATCTCGAAAATTCAATATTTCATTAATGCCGAAATAAGGGGCAATGAAAATAAATTTATAAAGAGAGAAGAAAGCGCGTGGCGATACTGATATACGTAAAAAAAAAAAAATCGCGCAGCTTCGAGTCATGAGAGACTTTATATTAATATTAATATTAATATTAATTTCTAAACAGAAATCTGTAACCGTAAAAGCTGTGGCTATGTAAACACAGTTCTAAATTGATAGTTTGATTTGTCGCGCAGCTTCGAGTAATGAGAGACTTTCATATAGAAGACTGCTTATACCAGTCTTCATCCCTCTTTCGATGACTTAGGTTTTACGACTTCGTCGAACTCCACTTTTCGTCCCTCTCTCTCTTTTTTCTTGGACAATTTATTTTCGACCCTCCAGCAACGTTCGCACATGAGCGCATTATTCTTATATATGGGACATTTCATGTCAAATCGACAGGTCCGTGACCTTTATCCTCTGAGATTTTGACCCCAATTTTCCATATCGTTTTTACATCCCTAACAGCCATACAGTATTTTTCTGCAAATTTTTTTCAGCCCATCCCTATTTGATAATTTTTTTGAAAACCAAATAAAAAAATTCGGGACAAAATCTCAGGGGATGAAAGTCTGTCGATGATGAAATATCCCACAGACTCTATAGACGAGTTTTATCTTTGAATAGGCCTTAAGATTCACAGAATAATACCGACCTAATTGCTAAGCTTACAACTACGAAATCATCTCAAAAGCCAGTCAGTTTCATCCTGCAAAAAGTCTCATTAATAATTAAATATATTATATAATAAATTTATGTATTAATATTTATTTATATAATTAATACATATATATATATATATATATATATATGTATATATTCTGTTTATCGATCTACTCGAAACAGCCAGCTAAGCTCTCTTCCCATCATGGGAATATCATTTAGGACAATGCATACACAAGGCACTCAACATGTTCCACGTAAGAGAGTCAACAAGTCGCATGTAACGATCAACTTGAACAATTCACATACCGGATAATCAATCAGAAAACCTCTCGATAATAATTTACAGAATTAATTCTCGAGGGCTTTAAACTGAGCTTACTTTTGTGCTCCAAACTCGTACAGTTTGAATATATTAATTAATTCTCTCGTAATATAATCTCATTCAAACAAAGTTACAAAATCAAACAATATTCATACCACCTAATTTTACTTTGATAAAATGAAATTTATTTCAATAATAAATAATTTTTTACCGACAAATGACACTTATTGTTAAATAAACTTAATTCATTTCATGAAAAAAATCTGAGATACGTAACACAACCGATTGTTTTTTTTTTTTTTTTTCATTGATAAGAACTTTTCATACAAACATTAATTAGTACTTCGTACAAACATTAATTGGTTCTTTGTACAAAAATTAATTGGTACTTCGTACAAACATTAATTGGTACTTCGTACAAAAATAAATTGGAACATTAATTGGTACGTCGTACAAACATTAATTGGAACATTAATTAGTACTTTTTCATATAATATTTTTGCAAAAATAATCCCATTGAGAACGTATTACTCGCAATATAATCATCTGATTAGAAATCAATTTGTATCTTCTCGCCCACGAGCTCATTCGTCACAAAAGGAAACGTCTATTCCTTATACGAGTAATTCACCAGTTTACATCCAATTATTCTCCAGTGATATTGGAATTACCTGTAAGCTTATTACAAAATGGAGTAAGATTCTCTTGGACGCTCTTGGCTTTTAGCACTTGGGGCAATTTTTTTTTTCGTCCCATGAGAGAATACATTTTTCGAGAATTGTGGACAATTGCTAGGACACATTCTCGTTCTTCGTGTAAATTTTCACGTAGAGAAGAGTCCAAGTGGACGTTTTTTTTTTTTTCCGTCACCTTTCTTGATCATTACATTGCAATGACACCAATATGTTTCGTGTTCCGGTCCCCAGGAGTCACAGTACGTGACCACGAGGGAAAATGAACACATGGCCAAATTTACGCTGTAACTAAAAAATATCCACCCTCTAGATGGCCTGTACATCTGGCAATTTGATCATCGTGTGGGTTTTCTTTCCCATTTCGTACGTTAACCCATTTTTCCACCGTCAGATACGTTTCTTTTTTTTTTTTCTCGAAATCATACGTGTAACATTGAAAAAAGAAACGAAGATGAATGTCCGAATTTCTTGACAAATGTGATTAATTATATGGGTGGAAAAAAAATTGTGAACCATCAGGATAAAATTATATGTGATATTAATTTTGGAAATTGTGCCTCTTTGGTAAATTAAATAAAATATTAAATACAACGTTAAAAAATACAAATGAATTTTGGCTGAATGGTTTGCCTCGAGTTATTTATTCTTCAACAAAAATTGTTTCATATTATTAATAAAAAAAAGCTGACGCGAATATTTATGTTAATAGTAAAAATCATAAGGAAAATCTGCAGGATTAGGATGTCAATGAGGGTTAATTAGACGTTGAGGTTTGCCGAATATCATCGTACGGGAGAGACAGGAATCTCTTCGTGGGTGTACTGAATTATACATATCCGAATATATTAGGATGGCAGTAAGGCAATTAAATTTCTCGGATCTTCGTACAGCCAAGAAACGATGAGGTGAAACGGGATGAGAAGAGGGGAGCTGGCATGTCTCGTGTCATACTTCGATGTTGTACCTTTATGTTAATAATATATAAGGGAGTTTCTTCTCCCTCCGTTCTATTTAAGCTCACTGGTATTAAATCTAATATGGAACGTCTATTGAAAGACTTTTCAAAGGAAATTCGCGCCTAAGCAAGCTGGAAAAAATTAAATTTACTAAATATCGAAAAATGAAAAAAACAATTTTTTTTTTTTATGCACTTTGTCAATACTTAAAGGGTACAGGCATTTTTTTATATTTCGAATTAAATTTGATAATTAGAAAAAAAAATTAGACAATAAATCTTGAGAATTAGTTTGTAATTCTGTGTGCACTGATAAAAAGAGAGCGTAAAGGATTGAAAATAAGATGTGGGAGCTTGCGATTTCTCTAAACTACCGGGTCACAGAGCCACTGATCAAACAGGTGGCTCGTATCGTTGCTACCTATATATACATATAAGCCGATCCATGCCACGACGAGGAATATATATGTATATGTATATACATATAATTCGATCCATCCCACGACGAGGAATATATATATACGTATATATGTATACAAAATATCCGTCTGGCAACCGAGAGTTTCTATGTACAAGGAAAAACTTCATTTAACGATATTATCGTTCAGTCTTTGAAGCAGACCATGTCTGACCAATGCTGACCGTAACTACTTGACCGTCCGATTTCTACAAATACTGTAAGATTTCATCCACTTAAAGTAATATCTCATCGCGTTCTCTGCACCGAGACAAAGTAATGTTTGCCTGGGATTTATTAAACTAAAATACAATTTACTCGAATAAATTTTATATTTTGCAAATAAGTTTCATTCTAGTAAATTTCATTTAAGAAAATAATTTATTTGACTGTAGAGCCATATATGAAAAATAATCCTAAGCATTTATGGAATATTTCTCAAAATTAAAATTCATTAGATAAAAATAAGAAATAAATATATGACGTATTCGCAAATGAATTAAATGTTTTATGTTAAAAATTATTTGTCAGCAGCAGCAAATGGTGAACATTTTAGAGAATATTTTTTCGTACTCATGTCTGACTAAAATTGACCATTTCTACTGTCAAATCTGCCGGGGATAATTAAATAATGTTTGGGTTGTCAAACAATCTCCGAACTCCATTTACTTCCAAGTATACGAAAGATGGGACTGCCAAGATGAAAAGTTCCAGTGAATAGATAATTGCTGGATTCTGTGACGTGTTTCGTTTAACTTTCTTTTTCGTTGTACAATAAAGTTACAAAAAAAAAACAATACAATTACATCCCATGTTATGTCTATCATACCAGCAGGGGTGGTCGCTGCGCACGCTTTCTGTAACCGACCCCCCCCCCACCCCCTCCCCCCTCCCCCCACCCCCTCTGCCGTTCTCATCCCTCAAACGCGCCGGAAGCGAGGCGTCTATAAAGCTTCCCTGCTCACTCTCACAGCTCGCTCTCACCTGCGTTCGGGACACCTTCAATGTTCTTTCTCGTCTACTTAATAATTCCATTTACAAAAGTCTCTCGTTAAAACGTATCGCGGTGAATATTGGCGCTTTAATCAATTTCAAAAAATAGTTTTATCTCGTGAAATTTGCACGAAAAAATCGTCGTAATTTTCGTTATTTCATTGCCGATTATTTGAGAGCAAAATCGGTTCGTCTCTTGAAGATTTTTTTTGAGCTTCTCGATTTGCATGTAGCGTGAGGAAAAGTCAAAAAAAAAAAAAAAAAAACGATAACAAGGAAGAATAATTTTAAACAACGAGAAAAGTGCGATAAGACGAAGGAATTTCAACGGTATAAATATACGTGTGGGAATTTGTGGAATTTTAAGTGCACGCTGCACGAAGACGTTTTTTTTTGTTGCAAGGATTTATCAATCCATTGCTTATGATTTGACGACGTGCAATTAAACTTTCTTATCAATTTATTCCTGTCATATTTTCTTTTGTTTATTATTATTTTTATTTTTTGATTATTATATTTTTTTTATGTGATCGATTTTTCTTTAAATTCCAATGATCGTATTACGTTAAATTATTATTATTTTTTGTCAATTTTTTTTTGCGTTCATTGACATTGTAGTCTAATAATTAAATTACTGTTGGCGTAGAATGCACAGAAACTGTTGCGGAAATAATTAGCATCCGCTGTGGGGAGAGACTTTCAATCCCCACGACATTCGAAAATGTCGTAACACGCCTCGTATTAATTCATTTACACGCGAGTACGATCCTGATCGCATTAGTGCCTATTATATGAAGTGTCTGCGTTACATTTACGATGATAATAATAACAATAACAAGCATGATAAATCATCGAAACTATAAAATGGGCAGGGTAACAAAAATCAAATTGATCAAATCACAGACTCGAAATTATTATTTTACAATTTTATAAAAAATTTATAATATCGAAGATTTTACTTATCTAATTAATTTTAAGAGAAAAAAAATAAATCGTTAATAAACTAACTATTGTCAATGGAAAGAAAAAAAAAAATTAGTTATTTAACTAATTTTTAATGAAAGAAAAATACATTATAAAATGCATGACGTCAAAAAACGATCAACCATCACTAATGAATTTTTTTCCTCGACTCCTTTTAGCTCAGAGTCTCGCCGCATCGGACAGGAAGATGGAGAAACATGGCCAGTCAGTTACTTCGAGGCATCGCTGCGCTCCGATAGTCCTCAGCCGATTTTTCATGCTTTTGCTGATCTTCTGCTTGGCTGAATTTGCAGCAGGTAAGTAAAAGCGCAAGGAAAAATTGAATGATTTGTTTGATACGATCAAGTGAAAATTTGAATATAAATATATATATATATATATATATATATATATATATATATATATGCAGATGCATTCTTGCCCTTTTAGCACAAGGCATTTTGCCCATATATTCATCCGGGGGGGGGAGTTAACACAAGGATGAAAATGAGAAAAAGTGGAGAGAAATTTAGAAATACCTGTAATGTCTCAAAAATGTCAACAGGCTTATCGAAAAGTACGAAAATTCGCTCGTATATTATATCGCTCAATGGTCTCATTTCAAAGTTTGCTTGTTAGCCTATACCACCATATGCCATTTTCAATCGGCGATCCGTTGGGACTTTGCGGAAACGAGTTCCTACCTTCACGGAAACTATTAGCAATCGTTTCTAGCTCTTCGCGGCCCTCTCATTCTCGCTCTCTTTTATCCTGCTCGTGAATCACTTGAGAATTCAATAAAAGTATATTCTCCGTTAATGGTTTCTCAGTTGAAAGAAAATATCGATTGAATTCTGTTGAAAATAGTTAGAGAGTACCTCATTAAAAAAAATTAATAGGCATTAGTGATACCTGATAAGTAATTCTATACATGTATAGAATTACTATTGCAGCTAATTAGCTTGATATAAAAAAAAAATAATGGGCATTAGTGATACCTGATAAGTAATTCTATACATGTATAGAATTACTATTGCAGCTAATTAGCTTGATATAAAAAAAATTAATAGGCATTAGTGATACCTGATAAGTAATTCTATACATGTATAGAATTACTATTGCAGCTAATTAGTTTAATATTAAAAAAAAATAATGGGCATTAGTGATACCTGATAAGTAATTCTATACATGTATAGAATTACTATTGCAGCTAATTAGCTTGATATAAAAAAAATTAATAGGCATTAGTGATACCTGATAAGTAATTCTATACATGTATAGAATTACTATTGCAGCTAATTAGTTTAATATTAAAAAAAAATAATGGGCATTAGTGATACCTGGTAAGTAATTCTATACATATATAGAATTACTATTGCAGCTAATTAGCTTGATATAAAAAAAAAATAATGGGCATTAGTGATACCTGATAAGTAATTCTATACATGTATAGAATTACTATTGCAGCTAATTAGCTTGATATAAAAAAAAAATAATGGGCATTAGTGATACCTGATAAGTAATTCTATACATGTATAGAATTACTATTGCAGCTAATTAGCTTGATATAAAAAAAATTAATAGGCATTAGTGATACCTGATAAGTAATTCTATACATGTATAGAATTACTATTGCAGCTAATTAGCTTGATATAAAAAAAATTAATAGGCATTAGTGATACCTGATAAGTAATTCTATACATGTATAGAATTACTATTGCAGCTAATTAGCTTGATATAAAAAAAAATAATAGGCATTAGTGATACCTGATAAGTAATTCTATACATGTATAGAATTACTATTGCAGCTAATTAGCTTGATATAAAAATAATAATAATAGGGATTAGTGATACCTGATAAGTAATTCTATACATGTATAGAATTACTATTGCAGCTAATTAGCTTGGTATAAAAAAAAAATAATGGGCATTAGTGATACCTGATAAGTAATTCTATACATGTATAGAATTACTATTGCAGCTAATTAGCTTGATATAAAAAAAATTAATAGGCATTAGTGATACCTGATAAGTAATTCTATACATGTATAGAATTACTATTGCAGCTAATTAGCTTGATATAATAAAAAAATTAATAGGCATTAGTGATACCTGATAAGTCAGTCTATACATGTATAGAATTACTATTGCAGCTAATTAGCTTGATATAAAAAAAAATAATGGGCATTAGTGATACCTGATAAGTAATTCTATACATGTATAAAATTACTATTGCAGCTAATTAGCTTGATATAAAAAAATAATAATGGGCATTAGTGATACCTCATAAGTAATTCTATACATGTATAGAATTTTTATTTTTTAATTTTTTTATTTTTCGGCACTGGTCACGTCTTTGTTGGCTTCCTCAAATGCTTCACCCCATCACTTCCGTTCGATAGATTTTGCGACGAAAAATAATATTCATCTCCTTTGACACTGGAAATTTTCTGCCAGTGTGACATATTGGCTAAAGCTCAACATATGACAATCGCAATCAAACTTCAAACGTTCTTATTCCCGATCGAAACAGGAAAATGAAAAATATAAAAGAACATGTCTATACTATACTCTATACTATATATGAAAAACCATATTTTGAATACACGATTTTTTCTACTTTTATGTTTTATACATTTTTCACATATTTCGTGTATGGGAAATTTCCATGGGGGTATGTAATGGAGTTATGAGGTGACCGGTGAATATAACATATTGTGAAACTTATGGGATGGTTTGAGAAATACACAGTACGAAGTGAATAGTGCATCCTACTTCCTCCTATATATATATATATATATTCTTTGCCAGGTTCATCCTTAACCCCGCAAACAAAATGGACGAACTAGAATTTATATCCCATTTATCACGATTTGAAAATATCGTACGATATCGGCTATATGTATATATATATATATATATATATATATATATATAAGCTTATAATGTTATAATATATATATCTATCCTGAATCTATAGCGAATACATAATATATATATAAATACACATTATGTGTGAATGCATCATATCTTCAAGCTACAAATTTTTTATATTTCAATCAAACGTCGACATATTGTTGATTATTTTTTATCACAAAGACCAAACGAACTCCTCAACACTGTAACTCCCGATATATTATTGCAACAAAAAAAAATTGAAACCATCGAGTTAGAAACGAATTTTACTGCCAATATACATGGGATGAAATGAGATACGTGAAAAAATTAAGGATTTTTTCAATGCGTTGGCGAGATGGCAAGCCAAATGTACGTTTGAAAAAGTTTTACACTCAATGAACGAGTGCAATAAAGCCCGCGCCCAACGAAGCGTCAATCATTTGATAATAAAATCGTTCGGACGTATAGTCGAGATGTCGAGCAAAAGAGGGGGAGAGAGAGAGTGAGAGAGAGAGAGAGAGAGACCGAAAAAAAAATATTGCATTCCTCGCTAGATCTGTTGTTCCGCTCTTGTAACCGACGATTCGTAACAAAACGTCGAAAGAGTTCAAATGGCAAACCCTCTCATGTACGTTTTTGATGGGTTCGTTTCTATTTCAATCACCAATAATTACAACCCTCGACACTCAAAAATTCCTACAAAAATCGTAATTCTTGAAAAACAATTTATTATATTAATATGATAAAAAAAAAGTATTATAATATTTTGGTTTAATATTCTTATTATTATTATTATTATCATTAATCTTGTAACCGACGATTTATAAGAAAACGTGGAAAGAGTTCAAATGGCAAACCCTCTCATGTACGTTTTTGATGGGTTCGTTTCTATTTCAATCACCAATAATTACAACCCTCGACACTCAAAAATTCCTACAAAAATCGTAATTCTTGAAAAACAATTTATTATATTAATATGATAAAAAAAAATATTATAATATTTTGGTTTAATATTCTTATTATTATTATTATTATCATTAATCTTGTAACCGACAATTTATAAGAAAACGTGGAAAGAGTTCAAATGGCAAACCCTCTTATGTACGTTTTTGATGGGTTCGTTTCTATCAGCAATAATTACAACCCTCGACACTCAAAAATTCCTACAAAAATCGTAATTCTTGAAAAACAATTTATTATATTAACATGATAAAAAAAAAATTATAATATTTTAGTTTAATATTCTTATTATTATTATTATCATTAATATTAACAATAATTTTTAGAACAATTGGGCAACTTAGGGGGATGTAAGACATATCCTCTATTGCTCCCTTTCGCTCGAGTCCCCATGGCGCTCTCTCTCTCTCTCTCTCTCTCTCTCTCTCTCTCCAGCCTGGTTCACCTCACCTTAAGGTCATCGCGTAGGATGTTATAACTAGAAATTCATTGGCCTACGATTAGAACAAAAACATCCGTATGAGGATGTAAGGCCGAATGAAAAGAAGAAAGCACTTAAGCCTTTGAATCCAGTTGCGTTTGTGCTCTTGTTCTATCTAATTTCTTCGGAAGTCCTGAGTATATCTGAGTGGCAGTCAGCCTGTATACAAAAGTAATTCGGGTAACGAGCACGTTTCGTTGAATAGGACGAGCGTCAATGGGTCGTATATACATATATATATATATATATGTATGTATGTATATATATATATATATATGTATATATGTATATAAGAACAATTAACAACAACAATAACAACAATTAAAAAAATTGAAGCTACGAGTTCACATTAACAGCCAAAATTCTCAACAATTACTTGAAGATAGCATAATGCCATTAAGGTGATGTAACACTTATCCAAGTCCGAGAGCGGCAGTTAAATTTTTTTTTTTAATTATCAGTGACAAATATGGTTGACATTTCGAGGATAAAAATTTGAAAAAAATTAGACAACGTGTCCTGACTGATAAACGAATGTGGTCTAACTATTCTTATCCTCGAAATCTCAACCATATTTGTCAATGATATTTTTTATAGTTTTTATTGCCAAAGGCACAATAAAACTTTACGCTTAAAATAAATGCATCGTATCGAAGATTCCACTTTTAATTAAAGATGTGAAATTTGCCTTATTTTCAGGTTCTTGCACCAGCTATGGACACTCGTGTTGGGGTGGTGAGTGCAAAGACAAATATAGCAAACTCGTTGAATTTTTTCGAAAAATCTCACGCTTACTCTCATTATTTTCTTTTCGTTGCTATAATTTATTTTTCAAATGGGAAAAAAAAGGTCAGAATTTTTTCCAAAAATTTCACGTTTACTCTCATTATTTTCTTTTGTTGCTATAATTTATTTTTCAAATGGGAAAGAGCAGGTCAGATTTTTTTCGAAAAATTTCACGTATACTCTCATTATTTTTGTTTGCTGCTATAATTTATTTTTCAAATGGGACAAAATAGGTCAGAATTTTTTCCAAAAATTGCACATTTACTCTCATTATTTTCGTTTGTTGCTATAATTTATTTTTCAAATGGGAAAAAGCAGGTCAGAATTTTTTCGAGAAATTTTACGTTTACTCTCGTTATTTTCTTTTCGTTGCTATAATTTATTTTTCAAATGCAAAAAAGTTGGTCAGTTTTAAATAAAATTAAGCAAAAATTTTTGCACACGTATATCAACAATTCTACAGATAACAGATATTTTGACGTTTAATAAGACAGTGAAATTATTTTATGGATATCAATCTGTAATTCCCCTTAAAATTATCATTTGATAAATTTATCGACACGTGACTCGAAATTTTGTACATGGTCAGAAACGTGGAATATATAAAATAAACATGTCCTGACTGACTGATTCATCATCGCCGAGCCAAAAACTGCTGCTCTTAGAAACATGAAATTTGACGAGTATATTCCATTTATATGACGTAGGCAGCCACTAAGAAGGGATTTTTTGAAATTCAACCCCTAACGGGGGTAAAAGGTGGTACAATGTTTTTACACTGATTCAAAGGGTGCGAAAGGGCAGGAGCAGCAGCTAGTATTATATAAAATAGTATTATATATATATATATATATATATATAATACTATTTTATTATTTATTTTTTTATTATATAGAATAATAGTATAATAGTGTAATACTAGAATGGTATATAGAATAATGGAAACAAAATTTAGTTGACACCTTAATGCGCAAAAGATACCATAGAAAACGAGGGTGGGTCTAATTGAAATTGTATTCAAACTCGAATGTATATAATGTATAAACATACTGAAATATCAGGAAATACAATTTAATATTAAAGCTTTTAACTTGAATTTAGTCCCTTGTAAACCATCAGCGAGGGAAGTATTTAAATCAAAGAAGTTCTTCTCTCTCTCTCTCTCTCTCTCTTTCTTCTATTCAACGAAATCTGATACGTATTTCAGCCCACGGAAAACGGAGTTACAACAATCCCAGAGCTTTGCAGCATAGCCAAATTGATTCTCGTCAAAATAGTCGACCTGTTACGGAAGTTGAAATGGACGGTAATTCAGCCACAACGAATAATCAAAACAATTGGTTTCTCTCTCGTTTGATAAGAGGACGACTGGCCGTACCTGCAGCTCTCTCGATCGTTGGCAAATATCCCAGCAACAGGTGGCAAGATGAACAAAAAATTCTGACTCTGCCGGAAGACTGGGACACCAACTACGACACAACCAGAAACGAGATGTTCCGGTATTCTCGAAATGATTTATTATCATCGGAATAAAAAACAAATCTTTTCTATTTTATTTTTAAAAATTTCATTCAATTAAAAATACATAGTATTTATTTATGACTTGATCTATTTATTTATTTATTAATTGATCTATTTATTTATTTATTCATTTGTTTCATTATTTGTTTATTCATTTGTTTCATTATTTATTTATTCATTTTTTTATTTTTTTATTTTTTTATTTCGATCTGCTTTTTCGTGCTGTTCTTCGTCAAAAACAAATAATACGTATTTAACAATATTAACCGTCTCAACGGCTCTTCCCTCGAAAACACAACTTTACCCCTTTTTATCTCCTGCCTCCGTTCCTAAAGATTATTTTTTTATTTTTCATTAATTTTGTTTGCTAATTGATAAGCAATAAATTAATTTAAAAGATTTATACTCAAGTTATTTTATCGTACCGATGATGAAATTGCTAGTGATTTTCTCGACAATACAATATTTATAAAATTATAAATAAATTCGTTATTTTATTTTGTTTATTAATTTATTTATTTTGACCCACTTTATCGTGCTGTTCTTCGTCAAAAACAAATAATACGTATTTAACAATATTAACCGTATCAACGACTCCTCCCTCGAAAGCACAACTTTACCCCTTTTTATCTCCTGCCTCCGTTCCTAAAGATTATTTTTGTATTTTTTATTAATTTTGTTTGCTAATTGATAAACAATAAATTAATTTAAATGATTTATTCTCGAGTGATTTTATCGTACCGATGATGAAATTGCTAGTGATTTTCTCGACAATACAATATTCATAAAGTTATAAATAAATTTGTTATTTTATTTTCTTATGATTGTAGAATAGGCAATGATGGACCAGCAGAAAGGAATGAAATAGCCGAGAATGCTCTTAGCATCGAAGATCCAAAAGAGCTCGAAGATCCTCTCGATCTGAACCGAAAAATGACGAAATCTCACGAGGAAACAACGGAATTTCTATTCATACCATCGCGAAATTCTCACGACAAACATCGTTCCAGTCGTGCACGTGAACTTCGTTTATACAAAATATTGGTCAGTCTACTAATATTTTATGATCGTTTAAAAAAAAAAAAAAAATTATATCGCAGAGCGATGCCGACTAAATTATTTCTCTTGCAGGCCGATTCAGCTGACGATGCGCTTAAATAATTAACAATCCAATAACAAATCAACAATTGTGCTAAATAAGTTTTATACTTTCTTTCCAAATTTATTTTTTGATTTAATTTCTTTTTTTTTTAAGTTTTACTCGACCTGTAAACAAAATTATTATTTTATCAAGTAGAATTCTCGATGACGAAGAGTTAGATGAAAAATTTTCAACCGTTCCAAATATTTATTGAGAAAAAAAAATGACGTGACGATGAGTGTTGCCATTTGACTAAGATTCGCGTTGACCTGATTGTAAAAATTCACAAAATTTATTGAAATAATTTATTATTAATTATATAGAATTATAATTGAAATTCTACCACATCTTTGGCTTCGCAAAGAAAATTAGTGAAAATATTTGTTGAGATTCGAGCTCAAGATGAAAAGTGCTAGGCTGGAACTTTTCGTCTCAAAAAGCTCGGAGCTTTTTTAATTGCAAACAAAATTCTTTTGCAGAATTATCGTTTTGTTTCTATTTTTGGAATTTTAAATGTTTATCAACGAAATCGAATTCGACTATGTCTAAGGTTTGAAATATGATCGGAATTATCACTGATGATGACATTGGCTGAAAATTTTCATCCCCCTTTTTTGTATTCCTTTCTTTTGTTTAACGATGTAATAACAATATCAATGAGGTCCGTTGAAAAAAAAAGTAACTGTCAACTGACCCAAGTAAACAATAAAGCATATTTATTAGTTGTTAATAAAATTATTAACCCTGACCTCATTTTCCACCGAAATTGTCAAGTGAACGTGAAAAGACGTTTGGAATGAGAAATTTTCGATCGATAAGTTATCAGCTCAATGTGAAAGCTCGACTGATAATGGAATTCTCGTCACGAATTTCTTCGTGATAAAGACTCGTCATCAGCTGAGAGCTAATTAGAAATTAAATACAACATAATTTTTCGATTTCACACAACGAATTGTCTAGTTATTGAGCTTTTTCTTTAAACGAAATTCCTTAAGTAAATTTATGATCTGGGATTAAATTATTTTACAAAGCCCAATTGCTCCTATTTCAAGCAGAAACTTCGAAATAATTCAATGACAAATAATTATTTGAAAAAAATAATAATACACATTTGGGCCTCATTGCCGAAACGAGAATGCTCATTATTTCGATTCTGAGCTTTTCCAAGCTTTAAATTTGATTTTAATTTGGCACCGAACTCGCTCCCAGTTGATGTAAAATATTTAGCGGACAAATCTAGTTGGCTATCTCGCAACAGCATATTTTCATTAATAATTTATGAAATTAGTAATTTTCAAAATTGTTTAAAGACTTTCTCTAATTTCTTGCACTCAAGTAAAATCAATGAAATAAGTTTATCATCTCATGCAGATTAAGTAATTTTACAAAGCCCAATTACTCCTATTTCAAGCAGAAGCTCGGAAATAATTCAGTGATAAATAATTATTTAAAAAATATTAATAAAAAATTTAGGCCTCATTGCGGAGACGAGAATGCTCATTATTCTGAACTCGCTCCCACTTGATGTAAAACATTTAGCAGACAAATCTAGTTGGCTATCTCAAAACAGCATACTTATATATTTTCATTAATAATTTATGAAATTATTAAATTTCAAAATTGTTTAAAGCGTTTCCCTAATTTAAAAATTCTTGCCCTCAAGTAAATTCTTGAACTCAAGTGATTTATTTCTTGAAATTGATGTTGAAAGAATTCAAAATTTTCTTGTAACTGGAATTTATATTAATTATAAATAGTGGAATAATTCATGTGGCATAATCAATCATTTGACAAAATTATTCTGGCATTACAATGATATTACGTGGGAATTTGTTGATGGAGAAAATTTATTGTGCCACATTATCATCATAATTTATTTATTCCATTTATCTTTCATCTAAATATAATTTGTTTTTTTTTGTAAGTTTATAGGGATGCTCGGGTAATAAGTTGAATCTTCTTATTGATCGTTTGGTGTCAAAACGGCGTTGTAGGGGCGACGATAGGAGGCCAGCTAAAAGAACAGATAAAATATGAAAGAAAAAGTTTAATCTTTTCGTAAATATATCAATGGTTCATTACAAATGGACCCTTCAAAGTCCAGATAATTAATTCAGCTGTTATTTATTTTTATTTATTTATTAAAAAATAATAATAATTCATTTCGAGTGGCGAACGAAAAAAAAAATATATTTTTCACATTTGAAAACAAAATGTTTATTTTTACCATTTGCCTGATGAGAAGTGGAATGTAATTTTGTTCCTCCCTGGCACGTCTTGGCCCTTCCATAGTGCAAATTCGACATTTTCTCAATTCTCCCCTCGGTTGATTCTCGTTGCTGTCCAGATTCATTGCAGCATCGTTGATATTGTCGTTATCAATGTTATCAAAATCCCTTAGTCGTAAATCAACATTCGGATTCGATCTCTTGCCATGGCCACCTAAGCACGAATGACCAAAATTCACACACCCACCTGAAAGGCAAAAAAACGAAAAATAAATAAAAAATATTCATCCATCAATAAAGTATTTTTACGAGTTAAATCGTGCTTATCGGAATAAACCACCCTTATGGCCCATCGCATTCCATCGATAAAATCTAATATCCTGGACATCGTGGAGCGAAAAAAGAGGATGAAAAAAAGGAAAAAATTAACGTCGTTGGGCAGAAAAAATTTATCGTTTACTCGATTACTTGATAAAACGACGTGCCAATTAATCGACCAATCCTAGGTCACCTGGCGACGAACGCCCGCACGTTTTTTTCATTTCTTTCTCTCTCTCTCCCTCTCTCTCTCTCTATTCCTTATATAATATAATTCTCTCGACGAGATTCACCTTTAATCCGTTTGTATAATTGATAAAAATCGTTATTTTTTCCAGAGAATTAAGGATTATACCAATTTTGAATAATTGGTCAGAGTTCGAGGTAAAATTGAATGAAATTTTTTACGTTCACGAAGAGATGGAATTGCCAGAGAAATGAAAGATTTAATGACGAAGATATTCGAGAGACAGAGAGAGAGAGAGAGATTCGATTATGAGCCATTGAGCTATCGTTTATTTGACGATCTATACTCGGCTATGGCAATGTCAGCCCTTAAGGCCTTTCATTACACGCACGAGCGCGATAATCATAATTGTAGTTGGCTGAACTCGTGTGTTCTCTGGGTACAACGAAATTGAATTATCACGGTAATTGATTGAAGATTATCGCTATCACGACCCTTATAACCTCTGGCAATGGGGTCAGATTGTATATATAAGAAAATATGTATGGGAAGAAATATATATATATATATATATTGGAAAATGTGAAAAATAATATTTTATATATACATACGGTCGTCTTTAAAAATATTAAACGTATTTTTATTTTTACTTGGAAAATTTTTGTGATTAAATCGTCAGTCAAATATGTATGAGAAGAAATATATATATATATATATATATATTGGAAAATGTGAAAAATAATATTTTACATATACATACGGTCGTCTTTAAAAATATTAAACGTATATTTATTTTTACTTGGAAAATTTTTGTGATTAAATCGTCAGTCAAATATGTATGGGAAGAAATATATATATATATATATATATTGGAAAATGTGAAAAATAATATTTTATATATACATACGGTCGTCTTTAAAAATATTAAACGTATATTTATTTTTACTTGGAAAATTTTTGTGATTAAATCGTCAGTCAAATATGTATGGGAAGAAATATATATATATATATATATTGGAAAATGTGAAAAATAATATTTTACATATACATACGGTCATCTTTAAAAATATTAAACGTATTTTTATTTTCACTTGGAAAATTTTTGTGATTTAATCGTCAGTCAAATATGTATGGGAAGAAATATATATATATATATATATTGGAAAATGTGAAAAATAATATTTTACATATACATACGGTCGTCTTTAAAAATATTAAACGTATTTTTATTTTCACTTGGAAAATTTTTGTGATTAAATCGTCAGTCAAATATGTATGGGAAGAAATATATATATATATATATATTGGAAAATGTGAAAAATAATATTTTACATATACATACGGTCATCTTTAAAAATATTAAACGTATTTTTATTTTCACTTGGAAAATTTTTGTGATTTAATCGTCAGTCAAATATGTATGGGAAGAAATATATATATATATATATATTGGAAAATGTGAAAAATAATATTTTACATATACATACGGTCATCTTTAAAAATATTAAACGTATTTTTATTTTCACTTGGAAAATTTTTGTGATTTAATCGTCAGTCAAATATGTATGGAAAGAAATATATATATATATATATATTGGAAAATGTGAAAAATAATATTTTATATATACATACGGTCGTCTTTAAAAATATTAAACGTATTTTTATTTTTACTTGGAAAATTTTTGTGATTAAATCGTCAGTCAAATATGTATGGGAAGAAATATATATATATATATATATATATATATTGGAAAATGTGAAAAATAATATTTTATATATACATACGGTCATCTTTAAAAATATTAAACGTATTTTTATTTTTACTTGGAAAATTTTTGTGATTAAATCGTCAGTAAAGTGAGATAAGCTCCAAAAATTATTCGTTAATTATTAGCAGCAAATTCTGAGATCGGGATTACTCTGTCTGGTTACGTTGGCAGAGTTAATGCCTCGTTACTGATTGTTCGCAAATTAGCCCGGACATATCATCCACCCGATATATTATGGTGAATCTCTAAATTTTCCCTCCTGTCTCGTCGAGCCTTTTGATTGGTTGTTTAGCTGAGCTCTCACGATAGTACAGAAATTTTCTAAACTTTGCCACGAGCAAAATTTCTTGATTTGGCCAAAACGCTTCTCGCATGATCTCAATTAAATTTCGAAAATATCACGTGTTCCATTTTACCCCAATTTTCAAGATAATGTACGCTGATATGAAAATGTATCAATTGGCAATTGTTGTGTGTCTTGTATGGTTACAGTATTAATTTATGTACATCTCGATGTATTATTATTATTATTATTATTATTATTATTATTATTATTATTATTAATATTATTATTATTACTATTATATTTTTATCAAAAACCGTTTTATTCTGCTTGAGGGCAAATTGTTTAGTTTTAATAACTCACTTTTCTGTGTAAATGGCATTCGTCTTGTTTTCCTGATCTTCGATACCTCGGAGGAAGCATCGTAGCGATATAAAAAAAGAGAGAAATTCAACACGTGTGCGAGGATTGATGAGCCAGAAGACATCCGGTTTTTGTGTATTTGCTCGAGCAATATTTGCCAGTACCATCCGGATAAAAGGAACGTAGGAAAAAACGAACGAATTGAAATTTTGATCTCAAAAAGATTTTACGGTCAGTTAAGCACGTTACGTCGGTGTATGCATGCGGAAAAAGGGTGAGAAAAGTGGCAAAATAAATTATTGGTCTATGTAATATGGCACAGAAATATCAGATGAAAAAAAATTCCATCATTATTGATTCGCCGAAGCCGCAATCCAAAATTGACTTTTTATGCTCCACACACGCAGCAAAAACAACAACAACAAATATATATATATATATATAAATTTTAACGAAATCATTTTTTTTTCCTATCAATATATTTTTTATTCAGCTAAAATAAATCGTTAAATTAATGAAAGATTATTTTTTTTTCTCAAAAAATAGTAACACATTATATAATATTTTTATATTAAACACAAATATTTTTTGGAATATGTAGAAATATTTCTGCTTCATGAATTTTGCTATATTTGTATAAAAGAATTTTCTTGATGCACCGAGAGCAAAGTACTGAATGAGATTATCAAAACCACGAACTCGTCTCTCGTGTTTAAATTATGTCACTGCATTTATTCAAATATTGTGCATTAATATGGCCCATGTAACGTATATATATATATGGACTTTGAAAAATTGACTCTTGTAAAAATTTTGTTCGGCTAGCAATGTAGTACTCATGTAGTAATAAATTTTTCAGTATTTACGATGGATTCACAATGAATGTTATCGTTAATACAGTCACCGAGCGAGGGCTCCAAAGGGACATGAAGGGCAGGAATGGCACCCACGCACATAAGGCACGTAGCAAAACTAGAGCGGATACGCAAACTTTGTTTCTTGCTGGGAATTTCCAACTATGGGACATTATTTGTTCAGCCTAATCGCTAATAGAATCTGCACATAAATACATACTCGGATTTTCGAAGGACTCTGAGTGACTCCGAGCAAAAAATAAACGTATAGTATGAAAATTATATGGAATAAAAAATAAAAGTATGGTATGAAAATCGTATGGAGCAAAAAATAAAAGTATAGTATGAAAATCGTATGGAGTAAAAAATAAAAGTATAGTATGAAAATCGTATGGAGTAAAAAATAAAAGTATAGTATGAAAATAGTATGGAGTAAAAAATAAAAGTATGGGATGAAAATCGTATGGAGTAAAAAATAAAAGTATGGTATGAAAATCGTATGGAGTAAAAAATAAAAGTATAGTATGAAAATCGTATGGAGTAAAAAATAAAAGTATGGGATGAAAATCGTATGGAGTAAAAAATAAAAGTATAGTATGAAAATCGTATGGTGTGAAAAATAAAAGTATAGTATGAAAATCGTATGGAGTAAAAAATAAAAGTATAGTATGAAAATCGTATGGAGTAAAAAATAAAAGTATAGTATAAAAATCGTATGGAGTAAAAAATATCGTATGGGATGAAAATCGTATGGAGTAAAAAATAAAAGTATAGTATGAAAATCGTATGTAGTATTATTAAGTCGAATTATACAAATTCTCTCATATTGAACTGAGAAATACTTCAATAATAACTTTGAAATGTTATTAAAAACACATAGATTTTATTAATGGATCGAATCGTACTTTGTTACTTTTAAATATTATCAAATCCCCAATTTCCTCATCGTGATATTACATGTCATGATGATAAATTTATATTTTTGTGTTAGTAAAGTATAGAAATATAGAATAGAATATATCGAATAGTATAGAAGTATAGAAACGAAAACTAAAATATTAAATTTAATGAAATTAGCAAGCATGCCCATTTTCCTTCCACTTTTCATTACAAGTTAAGATTATAAAACTTTGATTTAATATTGAGTTTCGTTCGAGTGCACCATCAAATGTTACCCTCCAAGTGAACTCGTTGCAATTGAATTTAATTTTTTTCTCCTCCCCCCCCCCCCCCCCACCTCTCTGCTCTCACCGGAAATTTACGATGTGTGCAGTCAGATAGTTTCTGCCGTGGTAAACTCGACACCTCGCCCACAGTTTCTGTGGCAAAAGAGCTTTCGCTCTTTCCGTAAAATCGTTCGCTCGAGCTCGCAACCCTCGCAAACGTAATAATGGCTCGCTCTCTTCGTTCGCCCTTGTCGAAAAAAATCATCTGAATTTTCGTTACCAACGCCACGACAGTCTCGATTTATGACACCGTGAATGCACTATCGCGCTACATTTTTATTCACCAACCCCATCATCGAACTTTTTTTTTTTTTTTTTTTCATCAGAGCTCACTCTCTCTTTTGTGAAATGCATGAATGCCATTTTTCAAAGTAATTTTCAAAATTGTCACTATTTTTGTAAATTTAATAATAATAATTTAATAAATTTGCCTACACTGAATTTCTTTAAATTTATTATATATACAATTTTTATTCCAATAATTAGTCTAATTGCGTATGAAATTAATTATAATTCTTATATTAATTCCTGAAGCTTAAGCCGTAATTATTTCATTAATAATTATTTAATTATCCCGATTATTGATACATATATCCGTTACGTATGCTCTCTACGTTCAAAAGGTCGAAGGTCCTGAAGTTCGTAAAAGTGGCGAAAAAAAAAAAACCAGTCCATCCCGCTTAATATTTTTTATGGAATGTGGTCGAGCCAAAAAAAAAAGAAAAAAAACTTTTTTTTTATACTGCTATGCAGATCCTGTCATCACGCAGTATCTGTTTTGTTCTGTTTTGTTTTTGTTGGTGTCGTTATTGTTAAAATACGAAACAAGAGAAAACCTCGAAATTGTACAATCGACTTTTTTTTTTCTATCTGCTCCCCCCCCCACACTACGGGGATGTTAGTTGCATAAAACATCGAAACGGGATCGTGTACGAGATAAACAAAAAAAAAGGAAAATTAATGCTTCCGGCTTCAAGGAATTATTGATTTCGTTGTAATTCAACTGATTTTTTTTATTTTTTTCATTATTTTATTTGCATCATTGGCCGTAACAAAAATTTGGTAATGAGTTTCTGGTCCAGTTGACATCGGGAGGAATTAATTCTTTGACCGAAATAAAAAAAAAATAAAAAACAATCGAATGCTCTGAAAAGTTTTAGCTGATGGTAAATTACGAGTTAGCGGTGTAATTATTGTTGACACTCGCGACGAGAAAATTGACATTGCCAAGTCAGCAGGATATTTCAATATTACAAGGACGAAATAATTTTTTATTTAATTTTTTTTTTTTTTTTTTAATACGGATATGCGAGGTGCAATTCTCGATAATTGCAATTTATTGGCGGACAAAACAAAAGTTCGTATTGTGCATAGATGCAACAGTCGTTCGCGTGCACCCCAGACCCAGATATTTTCATCCCCGAACTCTCACTTACTGCTGTATCGCGAATATTTGCTTTTAAATTCTTCGAGAAACAAATGTACGAGATAAAAAAAAAAGGAAAATGAATGCTTCCGGATCAAGAAATTATTGATTTCGTTGTAATTCAACTGATTTTTTTTTTTTTTTTTCATTACATTATTAGTTGCAATTTATTGGCGGACAAAACAAAAGTTCGTATTTTGCACAGACGCAACAATCTCTTCGCGTGTAACCCAGACCCAGATATTTTCATCCCCAAATTCTCACTTACTGCTGTATCGCGAATATTTGCTTTTAAATTCTTCGAGAAACAAATGTACGAGATAAAAAAAAAAGGAAAATGAATGCTTCCGGATCAAGAAATTATTGATTTCGTTGTAATTCAACTGATTTTTTTTTTTTTTTTTCATTACATTATTAGTTGCAATTTATTGGCGGACAAAACAAAAGTTCGTATTGTGCACAGACGCAACAATCTCTTCGCGTGTACCCCAGACCCAGATATTTTCATCCCCGAACTCTCACTTACTGCTGTATCGCGAATATTTGCTTTTAAATTCTTCGAGAAACAAATGTACGAGATAAAAAAAAAAGGAAAATGAATGCTTCCGGATCAAGGAATTATTGATTTCGTTGTAATTCAACTGATTTTTTTTTTTTTTTTCATTACATTATTAGTTGCAATTTATTGGCGGACAAAACAAAAGTTCGTATTTTGCACAGACGCAACAATCTCTTCGCGTGTACCCCAGACCCAGATATTTTCATCCCCGAACTCTCACTTACTGCTGTATCGCGAATATTTGCTTTTAAATTCTTCGAGAAACAAATGTTCGAGATAAAAAAAAAAGGAAAATGAATGCTTCCGGATCAAGAAATTATTGATTTCGTTGTAATTCATCTGATTTTTTTTTTTTTTTTTTCATTACATTATTAGTTGCAATTTATTGGCGGACAAAACAAAAGTTCGTATTGTGCACAGACGCAACAATCTCTTCGCGTGTACCCCAGACCCAGATATTTTCATCCCCGAACTCTCACTTACTGCTGTATCGCGAATATTTGCTTTTAAATTCTTCGAGAAAGAAATGCTTAGCCCATCTGCGTACGACTGGTAGAGAAAATTGAATATTTACGCTCAACTAGATTTTCTAGCCTGCGGGCTCTTCGTCCACCTCCCATTTTTGCAATGATTTTTCGACCGAAAAAAAAAAAAACCAATTCGAAAATTTCATCCGAGTTTGGAAATAACAAAAAATACGCAATTGAAGAAAAGATTTTTCAAAAAATAAAAAATAAACACTCGATAAACAATTAATTAGTTAATGAAATGATCACGACGCCAATTAATTTATTAACATCTGTTTTTACTCGAATCAATCGAATTTTCACTCGATGCCTGTACATTCATAATCGTACTAATTACTTCGCGAACCTTCATGGAACATTTTTCGAAAATTAATGATTCTACCGGACGGACGATGAGAGCTTTTATCGCTTTAATTGATAACAGAATCAGCGTGGATTATCATTTCTGTAAATTCTCTCTCTCTCTCTCTCTATATATATATATATATAGTATTTGTAATTTACGAATATAAATTACAAATTTATGGATCACGCTGATTTCCACCGAAATTCAAATAATATGAAATTACATTAAATATCATTTCTGCATGTTCCTGTTTTGCTGTCGTTAGAAAACACACGTGGCTCGTATGTTTTTTTTTTTTTTCGTGATTCTCATTTCTGAACTTGTACGAGATTAATGATCGACAAAAATAATTATAAATTATAAAAAGAATCTTTAGAAAAATTAATTTCAAGAGATTGACGAAAAACTCACGTTTTGCCGATGTCTGGACGCTGAAGGATACAATTAGTAGCAGAGAAAGTGACATAATTGAGAGACCGGAAGTAAGGCTGGTTAGGGTGCTTATCTTCATCTTCGCGTTTATTGGAAATCCTGAATTTTTCGTCCAAGAAAAATTTTATCGGTAATCTCAACACTTTTTTTTTCGTCTTCTTCTTCTTCCTCTTTTTCTAATTTTTCTTCCTCTTCTTCTTTTCTTCTTCTTCTTCTTCTTCTTCTTCTTCCTCTTTTTCTACTTTTTCTTCTTCTTCTTCTTCTTCCTCTTTTTCTACTTTTTCTTCTTCTTCTTCTTCTTCTTCTTCTTCTTCTACTTCTTCTTCTTCTTCTTTTTCTACTTCTTCTTCTTCTTCTTCTTCTACTTCTTCTTCTTCTTCTTCTTCTTCGTCTTCTTCTTCTTCTTCTTCTTCTTCTACTTCTTCTTCTTCTTCTTCTTCTTCTTCTTCTTCTTCTTCGTCTTCTTCTTCTTCTTCTTCTTCTTCTTCTTCTTCTTCTTCTTCTTCTTCTTCTTCTTCTTCTTCTTCTTCTTCTTCTTCTTCTTATTCTTCTACAATTGTTAGCTTGCGTTTCGTCTTCAACTTTCGAGCAAAGTAAAGCCTAACAAATTGGATGATGTTACCGCGACGAGCAGGTATTTTCGAGTGAACGATATTCGACGATGCGCGGATAGGTCTTTTACGTGTACGGCGCGCACAGTCGGATGGCACGAACGATAACTAAAACGACGGTGGTACAGGTAGCGAAAGACCAGTAACAAGGCGATGATTCTGCGCTCGCTCCCTGCTCCCGACTACCCTGCTGCCACTTTGCTCTATATATATATATATATATATAGTGCTTAATATCGTTTAAGGGTGTGATGGTCGAATCAGTAGTGGTAAAATTATTTCACTCGAATCTGTTCTATGAAAAGACCTTCGAGCTTTCGATATATCCCTAACCCAACTCACCCTCGAGACTCTCCCTTAAATAGATTTCAAATGTTTTATATTTACTCCATGTTTATTCTGCAATCGCTTGACTTTTTCTTATTAATGTTTTTTTTCTTATGCTATTATTTACTGTCACTGCAATTTTCAAAATTCTTTCTATTCGTCCTACCATAAATATATTTTTCCCAATTTCGAGATAATTTTATTGCCTAAATTTCAATCGAGCCTGATTGATATGAAATAATTGACTATATATATATAATACATATATGTATATATATAATTAATATATAATATATATATATAATATATATATATATTTATATATATATATTTATATATTAATTGAATAAATGAATAAATAAATAAATAATTTAATAAAATTTCTTCATAGTTTCATAGAGTCATGAAGAGTGATGAGTCAACAATTTTGACCATCGTCTTTTAATCAGTGAGACACTTTGAGAAAACGTGTAATTTATAACTTATTGCTGGAAAAAACGATTTGAACATTTTTTCTTCGACAATAATGTGGCACGTGTGCAGGTTGTTTGAGTCATACAAAGGTGCTAGTTAAATATTATTTCATGAATAATTTCGTTATCACTGAAAACGCCATGTGAGTTGGTGCACAATGCGGTTCATACCGAGTGAAATGGCACTCTGGGGACACGAGAATAGAAAGAACAACAAACAAACAAAAAGACTGTACAATGAGACTGTCTGAGAGAAAAATACTGCTGTGAGTGACCATTCGGGGGATTCTATACAGCGTGGATATGCGCACTAATGAGCAGATACTGGCTTGCAAGCTTCTTGCGTACACCAACTATTGTTGGCATTCGGTCTATAATTGCAGCGAGGAAAAATATGTAACGCGTTACGAGCCCCAAAAAAAAAAAGAAAAAAAAATCCTCGATAGCGATATTGGTTGACAGGTGAAAAAGTTCTAGTTTCTTTCTCACTTTTTCCAAACCATTTAATCTTTTAATACGAGACTCGTTCATTCGAATAAAAATAACATTCCAATCTAATTTTAACTGCAAATACCCCTAAACAAATAATTACGCGTCTTAAAAATAAATAATTGTAATTAAAAATAGATTTCGATGTTGAATGTTTTTTTTTTTTCATCCCAATAGAATATTTAAATAATCTTTATTAAAATAATAAAAATAAACATTTTGATATTACACATTATTTACGTTGATTTTGCTACAAATTTTATTATTCTTTAAAAATTTCTCTTTTGTTTTATTACCTAAGTTTAATTTTACGTCGTTGTCAAATTATATTTTAATGAATTTGCATGGTTTTTTTTTTTTTTCAAAATATATTTTTTATTCATAAATCTCATATATGGAAAATTTTAAGTTTTGTAACAATTTGAAAAGTTATCAAGTTGATGCTGTGCATTCATGGCTTATAATCGATTTGTACATTCTCGAGAAGCCAGGTAAAAAAACTTGAACTCGTTCTTCGATGTTGGAACGAATAACGCCTCGAAGATACATTGAGAAAAGTTAACAAGAGACTGCGAGTGTATAATGGAGAAGAGCAGGAACAATATGATGATCAAAACCATCGAGATAGTATCTAACGAAGTTGCTGAGGATTGTTACAATTCACGAAGGAGATAACGCTTAAAACTTTTGACAGACAAAATGGGATACACCCACGATCGATTCACCTATATATATGTATATATATATATACAAAATAGTCCCTGTTTATTTGCATACACAACTTCATCATTACTATGATAAAGTTACTATGATAAAGAAAAAATATATATATATAAAACATTTTTAAAAATATCATTTTTTCGATACAACCAACTTTTTCCATAAAAAATAATCAAATGAAAAATCAAAAGAAATTATTTAAATAAGAATCGAGAAGTCAATTTTTTTTTCTTATCTTGAAAATCATTTATTATTTAACTTTTTCTTAAATTTCGTGCACGTCAAAATGATTGGCTTTAAAAAAAAAATATTTTTTGCTAAAACAAGAGATAACAAGACACGATCGATTCTCATCACCTTTCATGCATTTTTGCAATTTAAACATGATTTTTTTTTCTTTTCAAGCGCCCACGGCAAACAGCGATTGCTTTGTTTGCTCGTCACGATCGGATCGAGGCACTCTCGGTACAATGAAAAATAAATAATCGTTGCGCTCGTTCCGTTGATATCGAGACATGCAAAAAATATAAAAAAATATTTTTTACATCATCGATCTGCGATTTTATTGTAAATTTTTTTCGCAAATCGTTATTTTTGTTTCGTCAACTTGAAAAACGTTTTTTTTTGTTATTTCTCCTGTTCATCAGCTATAAAATGTGACATTCTCGTTAAATTTTACTCCGAATCAAATTTCAAACTCGAAAAATCCTGCAGGAGAGACGATGAAGAATCAAAAAATTTCATGGATCATTAGCTGTCACCCAAAATATTTCATTGAGGGATGAGGGGGAAAATTGTATACGAATTATGAAATAATTTATTCAATTATTTCAACGAGAGACAAAAAGATCCGTTAAGCCTGAATTAAGGCATAATAAAGAGGAGAAATGAATTTTCCATACAACAGGAGGCGTTTTGCTAATGAGCCAAGAACCCTTCTAGTTTTAAGGGTGAATAATAAACACAGTGGTGTTACTTGACGACGAATGATTTTTATAAAAATTCTTCTGTTCCTCCTTGTCATTGTGTGAAGAAAAGTTTGGCAAAATTTCGTGAGGTAGATCAGGTGAGAATATTTAAGAGAATAAAAAGTTTAAGTTAAACAAGTAATAGGAATTTTATGGTGGCAAATGAAGTCTCTGCTGGACAATGAAATTGTGGATATCCAGCAGCCAATTAGTCGTTTTTTATCAGCTGTAAAATATTCATCATCTAAAAAGAGAGACGATGAAGAATCAAAAAATTTCAAAAAAGATTAGCTGTGACCCAAAATATTTCATTGAGGGATGAGGGAGAAGATAGTAGATGAATTATCAAATAATTTATTAAATTATTTCAACGAGAGACAATAACATCCGTTAAGCCTGCATTACGGCATAATAAAGAGGAGAAATGAATTTTCCATACAACAGGAGGCGTTTTGCTAATGAGCCAAGAACCCTTCTAGTTAAAAGGGTGTGAGTAACACAGTGGAGAAGAATTTTTCATTGTGTGAAAAAAAATTAGGCAAAATTTTGTGAGATAGATCAGGTGAGAATATTTAAGATAATAAAAAGTTTAAGTTAAACGAGTAATAGGAATTTTATGGTGGCAAATGACGTCTCTGCTGGAAAAAGAAATTGTGGATATCCGGTAGCCAATTAGTCGTTGTTTATCCCTAATGGCGAGAGAGAAATACAGTGCAAGAGTACGAGATGTGTCGTGGGGTAAAATCTCACACCAAGATTGTATAGCATCAGGCGTGGGCGGTTTACAACGGGACATTATCACTAAAATTCAACTATCCACGAGGAAATTTGTCATTAAAGTTTACGTCTCATTAGCATGAGGCATATTTCGACTGACGCGAGACACATCTGTCCGTGACACAGAAACGTGGGAGAAATAATACAAATTATTATTATTATTATTATTTTAAATAATTTTTTTTTAACCAAACATTCAAATCGCGTTTATCATAAAGTAATAATTTTTATAATTTCCCAAAAATTATATTTAAAAAAACGCTAAGTATAATATTGTTCCGTCTAATGGGAAAACGTCTGGGAAAAATTCGTGAATGGAAAAAGAGCTCTTAACCCAACATGAATGCTAAACGGAATATTAAATGAGATAGAAAATGCGTCTCTCTTTTACCTGCGTCAGTAACGAAAAGCTTTTCAAGAGAAAATAATTCATGAAAGAATTAACTTTAAAAGCTTCATCGTCGTTTCGTCCAAATAAATGTATCAATTCGCTAGCGAATTAACTCCAACGCACAAGCTTTTTCTCTCTCCCTCTCTCTCTCTATTCTCTCTCTCTCTCTCTATTCTCTCTCTCTCTCTCTCTCTCTCCTCTCTCTCTCTCTCTCTCTCTCTCTCTCTCT
>OY769904.1:6253569-6282083 GCA_963669185.1 Dyspetes luteomarginatus
TTTTTTACATTCAATCAAGTTGCTATCTAAATTCTGTCGTCTTAAATTACGTGAACTATTGACGAAAGTGTTCTCGATCGTTTTATAGACATTAGAAAAAAAAAAATATTTTTTTGTATCCATCATCGACGAGGATGTCGGATTCTCGATCGACTGACGAGGTGGATGACAGTAAAAAAAAATCGGTCATACAGAGACGATGATGATTCGTCGGTCATGTGTCTCGAGAGTGCCTGTGGATTTTCAACCAAAATAAATACGTTGAAATTGTTTTTTTTGTTTGTTTTTTTTAATTTTTTTTTGAAAATTTTTATTTTTATCGTTAAGTGCGAATAAATTCGATGTGCCGGCTCAAAATTTCATCGGTGATCCCACGTGGATTTTGTAGAATAAGAGCCATCGGTATTTCAATCGCATTACTGACGACACTGACGTGCAATACACAAGGTAAAAATATTATTAAAAATAAAATTGTTTTTCCCACCTGTCGACCGGTGAAACGTTCGACGATGATTTTCATCGAGGTAGAAAAGACGGAAAAAAAAATCTGAGAGCTCAAATTGGGACGAGTTTTTATTTGTGATGTTGAGAATTCTTTAAGTGAAAATATCAGTGAGAAAGGGAAATTTATACATTGTTTTTTTTTTTTTATACGTGAGATTGTTTAGCATTTCTTTTTTAATACACTAACATCTCCCGTGAATTGTTCGACTCGTCTCTATGTCGCGCAATATCATTAACTTAAAAGTAAATAAGAGAATAATGAAAAAAATTCCCACACTCAGATATGTCGGTGTGCAATGTATCAGTTTTTTACGATCAGTCAAGTTGCCTCAGAGTATATAATGAAACTCGGGAAAACTCTCAGCCAAGACGAAAACTTCGTGATCTCGAAATATTTTCATTTCATTTAAATGAAATTTTAATTAATCAAAATATTAAAATTTGGATTTTTTATGTGAGTAATTTGTAAATTTGCCACATAATTTCATGTCATTTTATTCAACGAACAAATCGTACAAATGTTTAAATATTCAATAATAATCAATGACATTAAATATTGTGAAATAAATATAATACAAAAAGAAACGAAAATATCTCGTTTGTTCCAAAAGAGTATCGAATTATTTACCAGAAGTTGAGTAAGTTGCAAAAAATTGTCAAGTAAAATTTATCAACGTGCACAATATTTTTAACGAGACCGTAAAAAATAATAATTAGACATCTTCGTACAAATGTTTAAATATTCAATAATAATCAATGACATTGAATATTGTGAAATAAATATAATACAAAAAAAAACGAAAATATCTCGTTTGCTCCAAAAGAGTATCGAATTATTTACCAGAAGTTGAGTAAGTTGCAAAAAATTGTCAAGTAAAATTTATCAACGTGTACAATATTTTTAACGAGACCGTAAAAAATAATAATTAGACATCTTCGTAGAAATGTTTAAATATTCAATAATAATCAATGAAATTGAATATTGTGAAATAAATATAATACAAAAAAAAACGAAAATATCTCGTTTTCTCCAAAAGAGTATCGAATTATTTACCAGAAGTTGAGTAAGTTGCAAAAAATTGTCAAGTAAAATGTATCAACGTTTACAATATTTTTAACGAGATCGTAAAAAATAATAATTAGACATCTTCATACAAATGTTTAAATATTCAATAATAATCAATGACATTGAATATTGTAGAATAAATATAATACAAAAAAAACGAAAATATTTCGTTTGCTCCAAAAGAGTATCGAATTATTTACCAGAAGTTGAGTAAGTTGCAAAAAATTGTCAAGTAAAATTTATCAACGTGTACAATATTTTTAACGAGACCGTAAAAAATAATAATTAGACATCTTCGTACAAATGTTTAAATATTCAATAATAATCAATGACATTGAATATTGTGAAATAAATATAATACAAAAAAAAACGAAAATATCTCGTTTGCTCCAAAAGAGTATCGAATTATTTACCAGAAGTTGAGTAAGTTGCAAAAAATTGTCAAGTTAAATTTATCAACGTGTACAATATTTTTAACGAGACCGTAAAAAATAATAATTAGACATCTTCGTACAAATGTTTAAATATTCAATAATAATCAATGACATTGAATATTGTGAAATAAATATAATACAAAAAAAAACGAAAATATCTCGTTTGCTCCAAAAGAGTATCGAATTATTTACCAGAAGTTGAGTAAGTTGCAAAAAATTGTCAAGTAAAATGTATCAACGTTTACAATATTTTTAACGAGATCGTAAAAAATAATAATTAGACATCTTCGTACAAATGTTTAAATATTCAATAATAATCAATGACATTGAATATTGTGAAATAAATATAATACAAAAAAAAACGAAAATATCTCGTTTGCTCCAAAAGAGTATCGAATTATTTACCAAAAGTTGAGTAAGTTGCAAAAAATTGTCAAGTAAAATTTATCAACGTGTACAATATTTTTAACGAGACCGTAAAAAATAATAATTAGACACACGTTCTCGTTGATAATAGTGAGCTCTGTGTCCATAATTAAAAGCTGTCAATAAATTTACATGGAAAATTGCCTCATGATTTTCTAAACAAAACCTCGGATGGGAATTGTGCCTCGATGAGAAGAATTGAAGACAAACCTCGTTATATAAAAACTTTTCGCGTCGCAACGAGGCAAAGCGTTAATTAATTAACGAATTTCGCACGAGATAACACACAGTCGGTTAAAACTACATTCTGGCGAGCATCGTGAGATTTTTAACCACTAGACTAAAATATTTATACATCGAGCTCTCACGAATACCGCGTATCCCAAAGACCCAAATTCTGACGAGAAATATTATTGATTGGGTATTTTTGCCGATTTAATTGAAAAGAAAAATCATTAAATCATCCGCAATCATCAAGAGTCATTTAATATTGAGATTAAACGAATCTTGATGAACGTATTTAAAAAAAAAAATTAAAATACGTTACTGACTTTATACAATTATAAATCTTTTCATTATTATGGGAGAATTTTGGTCATAGAATATTTGATATTATAATCATTATCATTATCATTAGATTCCTTTTTTTTTAATACGACAATAAAATAGCCAAATTTTCGTAAATTATAAATAAATAAAAAACTATATTCAGATCAATTACGATCGATCATCATTATTTTACGTCTTTTTATTAATCAAATGGACTCGTAATCTAAAACTAGAAAAAAAAAATTGACAAGAGAATTATGGTAAATTTCCATGTAAAAATGACATTTAAAAAATGATAGTTAAATGATGGTGAATTTTGCCAATATTAAAAATGATGTTTGTCGATCAGTCTGACACCATCTTGGACAAACTTAAATAATTATAAATGGAGGGTGAGAGGGAAAATAAAAACTCGAGAACAGTTTCCCGATTGGTTAAATTGCGGAAACTTTGACTGTAAAAATTCGTCTACGTACTCTAAATACGAGGAGACTTTTGTCCTCTTTTATCCACCTGTAGAATCTCGAGGATCCCCTTGGACCTTTAATTCTTTTCACGGTCGAGGTCACAGAGGTGAATGGAAATAAAGAAAAAAATCATCTGCCGTATACGCTGGCAGAGAGAAACGAAAGTGAGGAGAATTCTTTCGACCCGAACGCTGCTGAGCCCGAAGCGTGATATCGGATTTCTTTTTTGTTCTTTTTTTTTTTTTGATTCCACGATATCTCGATCGTTTCCTTCACAATGAAAATTCGTTCAACGTCGAATATATATATATATATATATATAAAATAATTGATCGTTACATTAGAACGTGTCTGACCCATTAAAGTCTCGACCTACTGACAGGTGAATCGATGAATCGCTATTTCTCAGCGACGACTCTGCAATTTTCTTCGATCATTCTTATATTTATAATCATGCAATATCATCGGGTTTCATGGGACAAGCAAACTAGACTGAATCTCGACTCGTAACCACTGTTACGTTTATTTTATTATTATTATTATTATTATTATTATTATTATTATTATTATTATTATTATTAAGCAGGTGGCATGCGATAAATTCTGCGCAGTGCCAAGAAATTCATTGCTCATTACGAAAAGTGGATGCGTGTGTGCTTTTCGTCGGATTACGTCGTTAGACGAAGAAAATCGCAAAATGATTATTTTACTTTTTATATCATAGCCGATATTGTTCGACTTGAATTTTATTCCCAAAGAAATGAATAAAATGCGAGTGCATTTTTTTAAATAATTTATCACGATGATTTGTCATGAGTGCATTACGTGCATTTAATTAAAATTACGATAACTAGCTTGAGATTGAAACAAAAAAAATGATTTTTATTTTATTTTATTTTATTTTATTTTATTTTATTTTATTTTATTTTATTTTATTTTATTTTATTTTATTTTATTTTATTTTATTTTATTTTATTTTATTTTATTTTATTTTTTATTTTTTATTTTTATAAAATTGTACATGTTAGAGAGTGAGGTCGGTATGAATTTAATGTAATCTCTGAGGCGCTCACTCGACTCTCCGTGATTGCTCGCTCATCGCATTGCTGCTGGTAAAACGCTGACCGTGACGAACTTGTACAGTTACAGAGTTCGTCGTTTATACACTGACCGCTATACGCGCGTCCGCTAACTCGTATAGCATTTTTTTTTTGTATTCTCCCGCTACTCTCGTTCAATTAAAAAATCCCAAAGATTTGTGAAAAGCGACCGCAAAAATTCTTTTAACCCGAAGATAATGAAATATTTGCGGTATAAAGAAAAAAAAAAAAAAACGCTGAGGTGTGAAGAATAAATTTCGAGCCACTTACCGAATTAATGTTAAATATATATCTATATATTTTTCTAATATATTTATTAGAATTTTCGGATTTTTTTTTTTCACATTTCACAAAATAAGCAAACAAAAAATTTATCATTTTTTTTATTTTTATCAGATAATTTGATAATTTTTTTAAAAATTAGGTAATTGATTTTTTCAGCGATAATTTAATGTGAAAAATAATTGTCGAATTTTTTCAACCGGTCACACGATGTGAGAGTTTATAAATATTTTTCATTATTTGTCCCGAATTGCCTAAAATGTGCAAAAGTATATATTATTATTATTATTTTTTGTTTTTTACTCTCGACGAAAGTAAAATTCAACGTTCATGCCAATGTAAGCTGATATAACGCATTAACACGCTTGCGAGAAATCGCGAGATAAATATTTAGCGGTTGCTAAAATATTCAGCAACTGGGACGAAAAAAAAAAAATCCCCCCCCCCCCCGCCCCCGCCCCTACTAAAGTCGAATAAATTTGTGTACAAACGAAAGTGAGATTCACATCTCAAATGTACGCTAGTCATTGTGATACTTGGACAAAAGTTTAAAATCCTTTTATCTGATAGAATTTCATAGAGGCGCCGAGTTGGAAAAGATTTCGACGAATGCATGCAAATACCTTTTTTTTTTCATGTATTATATCTATAATTAGTGTACTACGTATTCATACATACGTTCATATGTGTATATATATATATGTACGTACATATGTATATATATATATATATATATATACGTACATATGTGTATAAATATATATACGTACATATATGTACATATATATATATACATAGTCCAATATATTGTAGAGACTAATTTTTTTTTTTATATCCGTTACGGATAAACCGAGCGAAGAATATGAAAGCGAGACACGCGATGCACTTGTTTCATATGATAAACTGTGTGTATAATAAAGATATAGGAGAGAATGGGGCAAAATGAGCAGGTATGGAAAAAAAAAATCGGATTCTGTGAAAATCTTGAATTTTTATAATTTTATTCAATTTTATTACAAGAATTTTGGCCACATTAAAATTTAACTTTTTGTTTCCGAAAAATTTTCAATATTTATAAATGCAGGAAATATTTTTTCTTTTTTTTTTTCGTGCCCCAGAGCGAAGTGTGACAAGTCTGACCAAACGTTGGGTATGACTACTGTCCTCGCGTGCACGCAACAATGAGCTTTTTGTCACGTGTGCGTGTTCCGAGATTTGACAAGCCATTCATTTTGCCCACATGTCACGGTCTTTCTCGTCCTCTCGTTCTCTTCCATTCATGTCCAAAAAAAAAAATTAAATTAAATAATAAGTGCAAATTGAAAATTGCATATTGCTTCCTCGTAATTTTTTGGCATTCACCGAAAGTTACTCTATGAGCTTTCTCTCAATTTTCGTTTTCTCATAGAGATCGGTTTTCTGAATGAACGAAAACTGCAATAAAGCAATTTTCAAGTTCAATGTCAATTTTACCACCTTTTTCCCCTCTCCTCTTCAATATATGACTGTCAATCAATTTTTAAAAAATTCACTAAAAATTACGAATTTAAATCCTTTTTTTTAAAAACATTGAAATTTTCGTACCCTCTGAAGTTTTATCTTCAATTCTTGGACAATATAAAATCAAACATATCTGCCACCAATTTTATTTGTTTAACACATTTTGTCACGATAGTTCAAATTATGAAAAATTGGAGCAAATATGGAATTTTTTTTTTTTTTAATTTTACATTTAATTCTTATTTTTCTTGAACATAATAGACCAGGAATAAGGATATTCCTGACCTATTTTTTATTAAAATATTTGGCTCGACAGTTGGAAATTATCAAAAATTATAGTAAACGTGGAATTTTTTATTTTTTTTATTGTACATTTAATAAAATTCAAAATTTCGTAAAATTTTAATACCCTGATCGATTTTAATTGAACATAATAGGCCAGGAATAAGAATATTCCTGACCTATTTTTTATCAAAATATTTGGCTCGACAGTTGGAAATTATCAAAAATTATAGTAAACGTGGAATTTTTTATTTTTTTTATTGTACATTTAATAAAATTCAAAATTTCGTAAAATTTTAATACCCTGATCGATTTTAATTGAACATAATAGGCCAGGAATAAGAATATTTCTGACCTATTTTTTATTAAAAATTTTGGCTCAACAGTTGGAAATTTACGAAAATTTCAACAAAATACAAACCTTTCTTGCAAAACTCAAAATTCCATTTTTTTTCATTCTAAATATAATTTTCCAATTTTCTCGAAAGTTGAAGGAAAAATAAAAAAAATAAGAAAATATATTTTTCAGGTAAGGGTGCACCGGAAATTGAGAAAATAATGGAAGCAGAAGGTAATACACAGGCAATGAGAGAAAAATCTGAGGGGTCGATTGAACGAAATTTTATTCTCAAAAATGGAAATATCCTCGTTGGATACAGCGGAGATCCTTGGGGTTCGCGTAACGATTCTGAGGATTTAAAAAATTTGCAAATTCGTTTGCAATCATCGAGTCGACGAGCTGCTAACTTTCTCGGAAACAAAAGTGGAAATTCAAAGAGCAGAAGATCGAAAAGAAGCGTCGTGCATCTTTATAACATGGTAGTTTGTGCGACAGGATGTAATCCAATGTCCTATAAGGGATACGGTTGTTATTGTGGATTTCTTGGCTCTGGATCCGCGGTCGATGGCATCGATCAGTAAGAATTTTTTTATTTTTTATTATTTATTATATACTTTAAATTGTTTATGGTTTTTTTTTTATCGTCGCTGAATTCGTTGACCATTTGTCATGGAGCAGCCATTTTGCATTTAGCAAAAGTTAAAAAATTTGACTGCTAAAATCACTCTAAATATTTACGTTTTTTTTCGTCAGATAAAACTCAATCCCTTCTCTCGTGTATTTCTCGTTTATTTCTTCTTTATTTCTCATGTATTTCTCGTTGCACTGGCAATATCAGAGTATCCCTATTCACGATCATCAAAACTTCGTTCCTTCCACCACTAATTTTTCATCATTCCCAACATACACCTGACTTGTAATATTAATTCTAAAAAAAAAAAAAACTGCCACTAAAAAGTGTTAAAGAATTAAAGCTAAAATGAAAAATTTCGATAATTTCGCTAATTATAATCCTGCACAATGAAAAAAAAATGTAACAATAGTCATAGTATTAAAGTTAAATAAAAGACGTTACGTTATAATTATTTAGCAATTATATTAAAATGTTTACACATTTTTCTCAATGCATGATTTAATTTTTCTTCTACGGATAGCAAAATGGCAAAATTATAAAAAAAATTGTAACTTGAATCAAATTTGAATTCTATTTATAATTTACAGTTGCTGCAGAATGCATGATCGTTGTTATGCCGCTACGGAGTGTCCAACTTTTCTCGAATACTTTGTACCGTACTACTGGAAGTGTTATCGTGGCTACAGGCCCATATGTGGTTGGTATCTTCTTCTTCATTTTCGATTTCTTCTTCTTCTTCTTCTTCTTATTATAATACAGAATAATGTCCATTTGCGAGATATCGATCTTTAAATAAATAATGAAAAAAAATACAAATATTCTATTATTTAAAACGAAAAAAAGGCTCTAAAACTGTGCTAAACTATTGTAAAAATGTCACTAGAGCTTTCGGCAAATTTTTTAATGTCTCTCATATATATGTGTCCATCTATGCAGGCATTTTCTCTAAATACGATTTTTTTCGACCTTTTAGGACAATTCAAACACTAAAAAAATAGTAAAAACTGCATTTATTCTTGTTTTGGACGAAAACAAAGCTCCCTCTCGGTCAGCAGGAGGTAGTAACGTAATAATCGGTACCTCTCTGTCAGCAGGAAGCAGTAATGTAATAATCGCTCTCTAGATTTATCTATATCCTGTTATTTTTCGTAGCTGTCGAGCACGGTAAATGGGGTGGTTTTTAATATCTCCCTGACAGAGAGGCAGTTTTGTTATTGAGAAAAACAAGAACAAATGCAATTTTTACTATTTTATTTTTCTTCTTGTATTTCTCGAAGTTTTTACTATTTTACTATTTTATTTTTGTTCTTGTTTTTCTCGAAGTTTTTACTATTTTATTTTCTTCTTGTATTTCACGAAGTTTTTACTATTTTATTTTTGTTCTTGTATTTCTCGAAAACAAAGCTACCTCTCTGTCAGCAGGGGGCAGTAACGTAATAATGGCTCTCTAGATTTATCTATATCCTGTTATTTTTCGTAGCTGTCGAGCACGGTAAATGGGGTGGTTTTTAATATCTCACACATCTCCCTGACAGAGGCAGTTTTGTTTTTGAAAAAAACAAGAACAAATGCAGTTTTTACTATTTTACTGTTTTATTTTTGTTCTTGTATTTCTCGAAGTTTTTACTATTTTACTATTTTATTTTTCTTCTTGTTTTTCTCGAAGTTTTTACTATTTTACTATTTTATTTTTGTTCTTGTTTTTCTCGAAAACAAAGCTACCTCTCTGTCAGCAGGGGGTAGTAACGTAATAATCGCTCTATAGATTTATCTATATCCTGTTATTTTTCGTAGCTGTCGAGCACGGTAAATGGGGTGGTTCCGGATCGTGCGCTCAACGTTTGTGCGAGTGCGACAGAGCATTATCCGAATGCCTCAGGCGATTTCCATGTCCAACATCCAAAGCTGTTTGCACAACATCGCCCTGGCGTTTGATACAAAACGTTTTCATGATTTTCTAGCAGCTGTCAGTTCCATGAATCACGGCAAAACGATTCAACGATTTTGTAAATTTAACGAAAAAAACAAAAAAAAGTTACCAAAATGGCTTGTCAAGCCATTTCTCTATTCAGGAGATTTAGTCGATAATTCGTACAGCAAATTCACAAAATTAAACGCGAATTTTGTCTCCTTAAATCGCAAAAAACAGGAAAAAAAAAATAAAAAAAACAAACGCTCCAAGCGCTAATGAATAGACGAGAAATGTCATATATGAAAATTATTTTTATTCATAAATTCATTGAAATATTATTTACATTGGATCGATCTCGTGAAAATTTATTTCCGGGTTAAAATTTACAAGGCATTAACGCCTCCCGTTAATCGTACCACTCGATTTTTGTACTTTATCGATATGTCTCGTTCAATCTGCGAATCAAAAATTAAAAATTAATTGACAAGCTCGTGGGGAAAAAAAAAAAAAAAAATGTTTATCGTTCAATAATGCTATTAAAAAAATGAAAAAATTTCTCCTACTTCGTTCTGAAGTTCGCGGGTTCTCTGAATAACTAGTTTTAGAATCGGCTGCAAAGCAATTGCCTGCTCACGAGCTTCCTCTCGTTTCTCTTTCACAAGCTTTTGCAATCCTATCATTTTGTCGATAAGCGAGAGTTTTTGCTGCAACGTGCCAGTCAGCACGTCAACGTACCTAAACAAAAGAACAAAAAAAAATATTAACATTTTTCTCAATTTTTTTGTTGCTCGCAAAAAAATTTATTCACCTGGGAGAATGTTTGATATTGTGCAAATGTTGTACACGGCTGTCCAACATTTCACTCAAGAGTATTTCTACATTGTCGAGCATACTTTGCGTACTGTCCTGAGTCGCGAGTTGTATAATCGACGAGGCCTCCTGAATTTGGCTCATGCTCAGCAGATTTTTGCTACTTTCGCTTTTAAACTCGTAAAGGCGAAGTTTTAAAAAAGCCTCGAGCTTTAATGACAAAAATAATCGTTATTTATGAGCAGTGATTACATTAATCATGTTACATTTTTTTTTTTCCTTTTATTTATATTTAAATATTGTCTAAAATTCTTTTTATTTAAATAAAATATACACTTTTTTTAATTATTTTTTTTATTACTAAATTATGAGATTTTTACCTCGAACAATTGATCGATAAAATCATTTCGCGTTGTTGGATTGTCGAGTATCGTGAGTGCCTCATTTCCGGTTGCAGTTCCGCCATCATGACCAGCCGACTCGACAACAATGCCAGATTCTTCAAGCGATATATTAAAATTTATCTCGTCCCCTTCAATATCTCCAATTTCAGCATTTCCCCAGTCAATATCAACGTCACCGGCACAATTTTTATCATCGACAAAATCAATTTTTTCATTCAGATCCTCGACGTCAAAATTAATTTCTCCAGCAGGTTCGTCGTCGCCAAAATTTATCTACGATTCAAAATATTTTTTCAAATAAATTCACCATTGATATTGGAAATAAACAATTTTTTTTTTCTTTTCCCAACGTTAAAACTTACAACGTCATCGGTAATCGGGCCATTCTCATTTTCATCCTCAAAATTTATACTCAACAGAGGCTCGACAACGGTCAAAGGAGCCTCGCCGTAAGTCCATTCGTACGTTGTCGAATTTCCTTTATCTTTAAAAAATAATTTCATACATTATTTGAGGAAAAAATAAATTAAATTTACTCAGTAAAAAAAAATGAATTTTGTTCATGGATGAAATAAAATTCTCAATTACCAATCAAATATTTCACTAATGGCACCGATCCACCCGCGTGACCACGTCCAAGTGTAAATTCTACAAAAGCCTCGTAAAATTCGACAACATTTTTTAACGATTTTACCTTTGTCGCGACATTTTCATAAATTTCGGGCAATTCGATAATTCTCTCGGCCAATTCACGTTTTATTCTCTTTCCGGATATACCGAGCTGTTTGCAAACTGTATTGAATTCCGTTCGTGCCATGTTTTCCGATTTTTTGTATTCGGCCTCTTTTTTCTCGAGTTCCTGAAATATTATTATTTATAAAAAATTTCCTGCCTCAAATTCCAGCTGGACAAATTTTGATCCCATGACTCACGTGCTCAGTTTGCTCGATTTTTTGAATTTGCTTCTTGAAACTCGGCACTTCGTAGCTGACATTTCTCATGAGCATCTGAGCAGCTTCGGCCAAATATAAATTGTCCTTCTCGTATAATCTAACGATCTCCAACCAATCTTTCATTCTCTGAGATCCATAACGACCAAACAAATTCTTCGAGTCTGCCTCTGTCTCCTTGAGTATATCAATTATTTTCTTGCAGTGAAAATAATTTATGTCTGAAATATTGTGATAAAAATTAGCAAAAGCTGAAAGACGTATAAAACACGTGAAAGTGGAAGAAAGAGAGAGACAAAGAGAGGACGATTCTTTGAGGTAGCATTTTTGAAGATTATTGAAATTTTGGCATAAATGATAGAAGCTGAAGGATATACGAAATATGTGTAAGAGCGAGAGAGAGAGAGAGAGAGAGAGAGAGAGACGATTCCTTAAGCGTTTTTGTCGAAACGGTGAAAAAGTAATAAAAAAAAAAGAACAAACTAAAAATAAGACTCACGAGTTCCAGACAAGAGCTTGGCTATGCCTTCGTGAATTGGCATATCTTGTATTGCATTGTTGATTTTTGTTCTTATTGGTAAAATATTTGATTGCCAGCCTTTGCTACAGTGTCGTCGATTAATCAGCCAATCCAATAATTTACCAGCATTAATGTCAATGGGAATATTTTGTTCCTGAATTATTGAAAAAATAAATGACTGTAGAAAATGAGAAACAAACAAACAAAAAGTTGCCACATAGTGCAACGCACATTATTAATTAATTAATATTTTCATAAATACGTTAAATAATAAATTTACAAAAAAAACAATTTCGAGCAGCGAAACAAAAATCTTACCTCCATTTTTATTTACTCGCTCTTTAATTACTTAATAACAATATTTATTATTCTTCTCTCGTGACGTTTCGAGACAAGCTGGACCAGATGTTGACTCTGAGACACGTCGTGGACGAGTGCGAGGGAGACAATTGAACAGGTGAATTTTCGGGAGGGGATATTCATTGATAAAATAAACCTGGGAAATTTCATTGTACGGTGCTGCCCTCTAGAGTATTCGTAGCGTCAATTATGAACTACAAAATTTTATACGTACAGTATTTTCCACGAAACTGTGGAATGTAGGCGTAGATTTGGAGTCAGACAATTATCAGACTAGTAATTAGTAATTCTGATTATTTTTTTCTACATATAAATTACCTCTAATCTCGATATGTATGCATACGTTGAAATTTTTATCAATCGAGCGTCGGTGAAGTGTGCCGAACGTCCGACAGATGGCGCCACCCGTTCATTCGCGCGTGAGACTCAAAGCGCGAAAACTTTCAAATAATTGAGTGATCGTTCACGAGCATTCTCCATTATCCACGCTGCAATATTATATTTCATGTTTTGTTTTATATTGAGCCGTAAAATCCATTAATGCCCGTTTTATAAGGCCTTGCAGTGCTTATATTGAAAATATTGCGTTCCATACAACAACAAAAAAACTGTTGAAGTGATAAAAAAGTTAATACCCACGTATCGCCTTCACCAAATGTTTTACTCTTTGGCCTTCACGTGGCTGTCTCGATGACCTTCAAAATCATTTGCGGTGAGTACAACGTCGCGCATTAAGTAGATGAAATAAATGACGAATAATGACACTAAAATGTGAGACATGGAGAAAAAAAAATGAAATAATTCTCAATGGAGACATTCGGAATGGAAAAATAATAATGATAATACAGATATAGTTAAATTTTGTCTCGAGAAATTTCAGAGATTTGAAATTTTCCATTTATTATTATAATTATAATAATAATTATTATTAATATAAGCCCTCCTCGATATACCTCAATAGGGATATTTTATAATAATAATGTTAATCATATCAATAATCAATCGTCATTTATAATTATTTTACATCGATATATTATTCAATATAATCCATTTCATATATTCTATATTAATATATAGACTTCTATATCTGTTTCAATTAATGTTTTTGTGGTTTTTTTTTCTTCTTCTTCTTCTTCTTTATTTCGTTAATTATTTTAATGTGTTTTTTTTTATTTGTATTTTTATTAACTTTTCCCTTTTAATTAAATCTCTCACTTTATCACCTGTGCCAAGGAGAATGTGGCAATGTCCGGAAAACACGCTGATTTGGACTAAATTTCTCGTTGTTTATTCTCTCTCTCTCTCTCTCTCTCTCCGTTTCGTCGCGTGTTTAAAAATCTTAACATCGGTCGATGCTAATTTAAACACTTCGAGCATGGAACTTTGGCAACGAGATGATCGAAATTCCGGTATCATATATCACGACAATTTGTTTTCTCTCTTTTATTCAATTTCATCTACCATGTATTCGATTTTTTGTTTTTTTTTTTTGTTTTTTTTTTCAACACGCATAAAATTTCTCTCAATATGAATTCTGGACATATTACGATTGTATAGCAAACTGAGCTACACGTATTACATATATACCTTGTACGTTGAATTTTTTAAACGTCTTTTATGTGTAAATTTTTTGTGTCGAGTAATTTTTATTTTTAATAATTTTTTCTTATTATTTGTTTCATATTTTTCGTTTGTTTTTCAACATTTTCGTTCTTTAATTTTATACACAGTTAGATGACACGGTGTGATTGAAAAAAAAGTACGATGGTGCTAGCAGACTAGATGTTTAGGTTGAAAAAACAGTAGAAACGTGTAGTAGTTTTTTTTTTAAGTCAGAAGCGAATAATAATTAATATTTTGTTGCTGTTCAATCGTCGATCGTCGAACAAATCGATGCTTTTAGCATTTTTTTTTGTTTTTTTTTTGTACTCTTTTGATTAGGGTTCATTGTTTTGGCTAAGCAATCACGAGTAATACGTGTACTCTTGATCTAACTCTCGGCTCATTTTAATACGCGATAGTCACGTGACACTCGGACATATTTATTATTCCCCATAATCTATAATTCATTAATTGAATAATATTTATTTTTCCTTTCGACATTTTGTGTTTTTTTTTTTGTTTTATTTTTTCGAAATGAAAATGAGAGAGACATTCTATCACTGTGCAGCTGGTTGGACGATATTCGACGATTGGCCGTAATGTCAAAATTATTTCTGCTTTTGCCATTATATGCGCATACACGTAATAGATTGAAAAAGTTCCCGGAATAATTTATCCTCGCCAACAATAATGCGCGCTAGGCACCAATTCCGGAAACTTTTTCAATCTAATACGTATATATATATATTTCTCGTGACGAGCCAAGAAAATTACAGCTTTGTTTAGTTTCATTACGTAAACTGGCATAACTACGTCGAAAGCCACAGATTTTTTTTTTTTTGCATTTCCCACTCTCTCTCTCTCTCTCTCTATTATCCTCCGTCTAGCCGAAAACATCGCGTCGTTGTAATTTCTCGTGTCTTTTACGTAAATTTATCGACATGCAAGTATTGTCCGAGGGACAAGACGAAGAAAGTTGTTTTGTTTCTACCTCGTGAATCCACCATAAGTTTCTTACTGATCTCAATTACCCTACAGTTTAATTTTTTTCTGCACAAAAATTTCTACATAAAAAAATCTACATTATTCGTTACTATTTTTCAGGCAGTAACAACAAAAAAAAACGAATGGAGCCAAAAAAAAAATTGTATACAGTATATATATATATATATATATATATAGACGAAACAGGAACGAAAATTTTACAATTACTATGTCGCTCGGCAATCGGTAATTGACTGTCTTAAAAAGAAGCCATTTTTAATATGAAATTTCCATGAAATTTCGAAAATTTGTACATGCACATATACGTTTTTTCATATATATATATATATATATATATATATATATATATATATACTCGCTATACACTAATTGAACGAATTCGAGTATCTGCTCCCAAAATGATTATTTTGAGAATGAAAAAATAATGATTATAAATTCATACCACATCGCCCAAAACCCATATTGTTTACTCCACACACACACACATTAAAACTAAACTAGGAAAGCAAAGTACGAAAAGAAGAAAAAAAAGACTTGTGTAAACTATTTCTACCGTTCCTTTCGCTCCTGTTCTCTTTTTTCACTCGAGCGCGCATCCCCCCCCCCCCCCCCGCCCTCCAAATATCGAATAATTTAATAAATAATTAAGATCTTAATTCTTAATTATTCAATAGGACTAATAACGAGAATCAATAGGGATTCAAATATTTCAATCATAATGTATATATATATATATATATATACATGTATATATATACATATATATATATATGTATACGGTGAACCAATATTAATATTCAATGATCGAAACAGGATGGTCACATGATGTACATTTTCGGCGGTCAATATGAAAATATTGGCCGGGGTCGGTCGCGTTTTTTTTGTTTTTAAGTTGCTGTATTTTTCGTGATTCGAGTCAATATTTCTCTTTTTTTCGATTACTGCAGTTATCTCGCGAGAAGCGAGAAATTAAAGGGAAAAAAAAGAGAGAATGACGCTTTTAGCGCAGACGAATGTTAAATAATTGTTTACGTGGTTCGAGAGACATTTTTAAAAGTTTCTTATCGGACTGCACCTGCGAAATGTTATTCGTCCTCTGTATCACCGTCGCTGCTGTATTCCTGAAGAGCTGCTGGCCTGACGAATGGCGCATTATTCATCTGGCTGTAAAAAAAAAAAAAAAAAAATAGAAATTTAAGAAGACGAACAAATCTCATAGAATGAAACCCCCATGTTTTTGTTTTGTTGGTCCATAAAAAGCTTGATTTGCAATTCATTTTTTTTTATACTTCAGAGACTTTTCTTCTTGCTTTTTTCTTCAAAATTTTATTTACGTATTACAGTTAAAAAAGTAAAAAAAAAAAAACAAAAAAAGTAAAAAAAAAAATAGTTCAGAATACTCACGCGAGTCTTCGATAATGATTTAACCATTCTTCGAGCATTTGGGCAACGAGCAATGGCCTTTTGTGAAGTTTTTGTTGCGCAACGAGTATACCACCCTCGGTGGTGCAAACATCAAGCCATTGTTTCAATATCGTTTCCTCCCTGCCAATTTCCTCAGGACTGAGAAAATGTATCGGCAATAATTTACGTTCGCGATCCATCAGTGGCATAAAAGTTGTTTGCATTTGTATTTGTAATTGTTGCATTGGACTATTATTGCCACCGCCAACACCACCGTGAGCAGCAGCCAGCGAGGAGAGTCTCGATGAGGCGTAAGGCTCGATTGGCACGAGGGCTGTAAAGTGACCGCGTGTATAGCCCAGCGCTATTGGCGACCGAATGCAAAATGATGGCTCCCACAATAGTGGCAGATATACACCTTCGAATCTTGCGTAGCCTGTTGAGAAAGGGGAAAAAATGAAATAAATAAATAAGGAGTAGATTAGCGAAACTACGACAGAATAAGCACGAATAAGCCGATTGAAAAAAAAAAAGCAATTGCCAAATCGTCAATATGCTGAATTGACAACCAAGGATTTATTAAGCTCGATAATATTTAATGAAATTGTGAAAAATCGAAAAAATTCAAGCTGACAGTTTCAATATAGACGAATTAAAAAAAAAATCACGAAGCTTATTCACGTAGCTTATCAGCCAATAAGAGAAATGGAAACTGCAGCAAATCAATTTTTTAAATATTATTTTTGAGACGTTAAACGTATAAGAAATTTTATTGCTTTGCTCACCTATATCCTCGCCTCTAAAGCTCTTGACGTATTTGACCCCATAAACAATAATAGGCCTCCTGAGTATGTGAGCAAGAGCAAATACGTGTAATTGTTCTAGAGCACTTCCTGGTTGAGCGGCGGTTGCCAATAAGCTCTCCCAGTCATCCTGCCATTGAGCTTCCTCGAGTGTGAAATCGAGCATTCTCGAGGCTTGCGAAGCTTCGTATTGGCGCCAACGTGGATAAAAACTTATAATTTGTGATAAAAAAAAAAAAAATCATTAATAAAAATTGTGACAGCAATTGAAATTTCTTGACAAAATTTTTCTCGAAACTCACAATTGGCCAGCCTGTTGCAAAGAATCAGCAAGTGCTCGTCGCAATGCATTATCACGATCAAAAACGCCCCAGGTTGCTTGCATCGCAGAATCAAGAAGACAATCGCCAGCTGAACGATTCCAAAGTGCATGCAAACGTGAGCCAAGCCTCTCAGTTATTTCCAGAGACCAATTTAGCGCCGGAGGTTCGCCACCTCCACCCTCGAGCTGCTGTTGCGCCTCGCGATCGAGCAACTCCTCGAGCATTTGCTCTTGAACGACACTTGGTAAATCTTCGACCTCGGCGGGCAATGCAAAAGTTGCCATGTCCGTTACAAAGTAACAAGGAAATGTCCCTTTTCGCAAACGTATGCTGTTTGTTACGTGTCTTCGTATTTGTGCTGCGAGATCGGGTGCGACGTAACTTGGTACTCTTTTAATACCCGAGCCAGAGCCCTCAATTTGCGATAATAATATTGCTAATATGTCTTCTCGCTGAAATCTGTCAGTGCAAATAATCAAATTAGTCGAAAATTATATTCACCACCAGCAGCGAAAATCTCTAAATAAATAATAAAATTATCTAATCTTTAAAGCTTCCAATCGATTTAATGTTACTTTTTTTTCAATGAAAATAATTTTTTTAATGCTCCAATAATCAATATTCAAATCTTTTGACTCTGAAATATTTTTGTGTTTTTTTTTCTTTCATTTAATCCGTTAACCCTTTGTTGCCCAAGCCAAGAATCCAGGTTTACGCACTTACAGTCGTTGTAATAGGTTTTTCGACGAAATAAACGTCATTTGTCAAGTTCTACCGGCATTTGTAGGTCCATCTAGCTTCAACTTATCTTACTATGCTAAAAATGTCCCTACTTTTCTGATCTTTTGTATCTGACAAAGGTGCAAAGTGAATATTGACATATGGCAACGAGGGGCACTAAAGGGTTAAAGCCCCAGCACCCCCTGGGAACCATGAAATTTTGAGGCTTTGCGAAAAATCAATAATTCACCACCTGGCTTTCTTTACTTGAGCCTAGACAGATTTTATGCCCTAGGGCGCAAAATTAACGTTTCCTTGTCTTTTAGACAAAATTTACAAAAAAAAAAACGTATTTTTAATCGAAAAAGGAATCTGGGCAATAAAGGGTTAAACTGACCTGATTGCCAAATGAACCAACGTGTGTCCCACGTCAAAGGCACTACTTCTGTTTAATAATAAAACCTCGGAATGCGTCAATTGACGGGCTGGATCACCGCCGCTTGCCAGATAAGCTTCGACCGGTGCATTATCACCCTCGACAATACCAAGGCATGCATTAAGCCAGCACCAATCAGTGTGACGCCTAAGCTGTTTGAGCCGACTCTCATAGTCACAATCATTTGGTGATTGAGCTGTTGGTAAACTTTCATTTCTCAGATCGAATCTGTGCGAACTTCTGTAAAATTTCAAATTTCATTAAAAAACAACAAAAATATGTTTTTTTTTATTGAAAAAAACAAAAAAATTGAAGTAGTAAAAATTTCACGATATAAAAAAAAACGAACCTCCTGGCTATCGCGAGATTCTCGTCACGTTGAGCTTGATGAATGTAGGGCGGGACTGTTTGTGGCGATAAGGGTAAACCTCGTTGATTATGGTCCCTCTCTGGACTTGGCAGTATGAGACCCGAATTAACGCCAGACTTTTCTCTTCTCTCTCCTCCTCCTCCTCCACGTTCCTTCTGATGAGCGCACATAACACATTTTGTTGCTTTTGGCCAATTCTCATAAGTACAAACGATACAGCACCATTTATCTGGATGATTATTCGGCAATTGTGTCGATGGTGGAGGTGGCGACGTTGTTTGAACATTCGTGTTCAATGAGACAGAATTTAATTGGCTGTTCGTTATTGTATTTGTTATGAGCGACGGAGGAGGCGGATCGCCAAGTCTCAGAGGCGCGAGATGCTCGTGAAGATTCGACGCTATCGAATGCATCGATTGTGAATTATTTCCTGATTTACGATTATTACATTGGCCGCAACGCGTGGCCTTCTGATAATTCAAATATGTGCATATTTCGCACGACCATTTACCATCAGATGGTAAATTTTTACTGTAATTTTGTGGACTCAAATTGTACGAATCTGTTGTGGGACTTATGTGCGGCACTGGGCCCGATGCTACATTCGATGATGATCTCTGAGGACTTGGATCTCTCAATCTGTATATATCCTCGCCCAGTAATGGCTTTGTACCTCGGCACATTGTGCATTTTAATGACGATGGCCAATTCTCGTAGGTGCAATATTCGCATATCCATTTTGACTGAGTCTCCTCGAGGCGGCTATTCATTTTTTATGCCACGAAAATTTCACTCTCAATCCGACAATATTAATTTCGCTTCAAAGGGAAAAGAAGAAAGAAAAATTATCGTCTCGAGAATTTTTATGAAATTGTCGTTGTTTTTTTGTTTTTTATTTTTTTTTTCTCTACTCACCTTTGTCAGCTCGATGCAAATTACGATTAATAATTCTTCGATTTAATTATATTTACAATTGCAGTTACGAACTACGTTCTGTGTCACGTTGTTGACATTGTTGATTAATCGCAGACTTCGAGCTTGCCAGAAAAAAATTCCAGGCAGTCTCTCTCACCTTTTGCTAAACAATAAAATTTATCATTATTTTTATTCTTTCTTTTCGTGAATTTTTTGAATTTTCCTGCTCGCTTTGGCTGAATGATAAAATCTTTGATGATTTTTATTCCTCACTGATTTAATTTTTGCATGAAGCATTTGAAATTCTAAATTTCTTCGAAAATTTCTTCAATTCTAAATTTATCACGTAAATATTTTGAGAGTAAAATATGAAAATTTGAAAGTTTGCACATTATTTCCCTACAATCTTGTCTCCCTTAAGAGTCTCCAGAGATCGAGGTGTTGCATAAAAACGTGAAAATTATGCACAATTGATGTGAAAAAAAAAATTATCTCGAGTCGTTATAATAATAATAATAATAATGATAATAAGTCAATATAGTACAAAATAGAAAAAAAATAATTTGAATATTTGAGCGAAAAATCATCAGCTTGCCTCAATTTGGCTGGTCCAGTGCAGCACATCAGAAGCCAAAAAATTAAATCAAAAATTCAATCAGTCTCGTTGAGAACACAACGTGGTTCCCTCGTGAAATTAAAGCGCAAAATAAATATATCGAGATGCCCGAAACGGTGTATTTTTCATCTGACACAAATCTTATGTGTGTGTCTGTGTGTGTGTGTGTGTGAAAAATGCACAATTTTGACGATTGCAACGAAAGAAAAAAACGTAAAAATCCTTCAACACTCGCGTGATCGCTACAATAATCGCAAAAATAATATAAAGATTACGTGATTTTTTAAAAAGAATTTCAGAACAAAAAGGAAAGAAATGTAAATTTTTTAACCCGTAAAATTTTGACGGTTCTACTGTCTCTCGCTTGCCAGCAATCTGCCTGTGTGTGTATGTTTTGTCCCCCCTGCCCTCCGACCGCCCGCTCGTCTTTCACGCTCGCGCTCTCTTTAACACAGTGTGAAATTTATACGATTGTTGTAACGATTGACACGATTAACCAACGAATTCTTGTCGTATTGTACTTTGACACTGGGCACTCCACCAAAAATTCGATGTAACATATCCATAGAGAATAACAAAAGAAACTAAAAAAAACTCACTGTTTTCCCCCCGTGTGTGTGGCAAAATATAACGAAGACAATTTTTTTTTCGTCTATCTCGTTTCGTTAAATCGTCTCCCCCCCCATTCGCGGGGATCTTTTTGTTTTTGCTTTTTTTTATTTTTCACAATTGACAGCTCGTACTCTCATGATTTGTTTGATGTTTCTTTAAACTTGTTTTGGCATAAGAAAAAAGCTAAAACACTCTACTCGACGAGGTTCTCACACACAATCAGTGAGAAAGTGGGTTTTGACAGTCATCCGCACACATAGACACTGCGAGGGAAAGGCGCGTGCGCGCGCACGAGCGCTCCTTGCGGCAGCTTTATCAACTATGCAATGTGCATTTTCCTCGCGTAAAATTTGCAATAAATTGTATATATATTTATGTTTGGCCTTTTATTTATTTGTTTTTAATGTGTCAAAATGATTGATATTCACATTTGTACAAATTATCGAGGCACACACATCAAGGATTTATATCTTTTTCCTTTTCTCAATGCTTATAATTGTCCTTGTATTGCCTTTAGCTAATTATATAACACTTTGCGAGATGACAGCTTTGGATTTAACCTCTAAATAAGTGAAGAAAAAAAAAAAATTGATCGCGCGCGTACTGACTGACGCGATGCACTGCTGTCAGTACTGTCGTCGACAGACTGGCAGATTATGAAAACTAGTGCGCATATATATATATATATATATATATATATATATATATATATATATATATATGTATATATATATATATAGTTGACCGACCTGTGACACTTCCGCTTCCTTCTTTTAATCATACGCAAGGCCTCTCGTCTTATTTCTGGAAATTCCGGTTATTCTTTTCCTATTTTTTACTCATGTATTCTCAATAATTCCTAATAATAAATCACTTTTGTACTATTTTATTGTTCAACTATATATTTTATTGTTACATTTGAAAAGTATTTTTTCATAATAATATGATATATATATGCTAGATATCAATATTCTGCACACATGATTATAACATCATACGATATTTGACGTCGTAGATGTTACTTTATCTAAACGAGTAAGCGATTGTAGTGGGGGTAGTCGTGGAAAAACTGAATACAATGCAAAAGAGAGAGAAAGCGAATATCTACGGGAAATCTATATATATATATATATTTAAACTTATAAATAACCGCGGGCCCGCGCCAAATGGAGCTCAGCCTAGACCCTAGACATCTCTATCCTTGACATTTGATCGAACGAGAGAGGAATGCGATAGTTGTCATGACCTCTAACCCCCTCTCCTCTCTTGCATAATCGCGTCTTGACAGTTCATCGTAGCTCGAATTGACACCCGAAAGAAAATAAACTCCACCACATTCTCGCTGGAACGTTTTCGTCTGCTGCGCGTGTGACGTCACGTGGTCACCAGCTGATTAACTCGCGACGTCGTGACAAAAAACGTTTAATAAATTTATCGAAAAAAAAAGAAGTAAGGAAATAATGGATTTAAAAATGACAATTTTGTACGGGAGCGAGACTGGAACTGCACAGGATACTGCTGAACAAATTTGGAAAATTGCCAAAAGGTTTTGTTATCGCTTCGATCTCTCTTAACCCCCCCTAAAAGTTCGTTAAGATTAATGTCCCAATTATTGACCATGCAAATGCATTTTATTCATGAATTATCAATATTTATAAATTATTGTCGAAGGTTTTGTTTGTTTGCCTCGTAAAAATTGATCTAAAATTAAATAAGAAATTATTATCTTTATTTTGTCAATTATTTTGTCATAAAATCTCAAAAATATCCAACATACTAAAAGTTGACCCATCTCTGGATACAAATTATAATTTTTTTATACAGATTTTTTTTAATTCTTTTTCAGACAGTGCTTGGAATGTTCAGTAACAGCCATGGACGACTACAGTATAGAAAATCTCATCAGGGAAAAATTAGTAATTTTTGTTGTCGCCACAACAGGTCAGGGAGATCCACCCACGAATATGCAAAAATTTTGGCGATTTTTATTGAGAAAGAACTTAGCCGAAAATTCATTAGAGGGTGTAAAATATGCGGTATTGGGATTGGGTGACAGTTCTTATCAGAAATATAATTTTGCGGCAAAAAAATTAAATCGCAGATTAGCCCAATTGGGCGCAATAGAAATTCAATCTATCGGTCTGGCAGACGATCAGCACGATTTGGGCATAGACGCAACTGTTGGACCGTGGTTAGAAAATTTATGGCAAATCTTGAGCAACGAATTTGGCATAAAACTCAATTACAACTCTGATCCAAATGATCCGATGATAGAACGTTTTAATGTCAGTATTGAAAAAATTGATAAAAACGAAATGCCTGAAAAAGAGATAAAAGACATTTACAGTCTAGAATTGAATTTAAATAATGAATTAAAAATTGGCAAAATTATGAAAAATTTTCAAACAACCGATAAGGATCATTTTCAAGATGTGAGATTAATAAAATTATACGCAAACGTTGATTATTCTCCGGGAGATATTTTTTACGTCAGGCCAAAAAATTCTTGGAAACAGGTAGAGAATTTTTTTGCATTATTGAAGGAACATGATATAAAATTGAATCGTGATACGGTGATAAGAATTTTTGAAAAGGAGATAAAAATACCAATTGCTCTGACTCAGAGACTGACTCTTGGTACGATAGCCGAACAATATTGGGATTTAAATTTTAAACCAAGAAGATCAACGATGCAAATTTTAGCTTCTATAAGCGGCGATGAATTGGAAAAAGCAAAACTTTATGAATTTTCATTGTCTACGGGACAAGAAGAATTGTTCAATTATGTTAACCGACCGAGAAGAAATATAATTGAAGTTTTGAGAGATTTTCCTCATACAACGAAAAATCTTAATGTTCAAATATTATTTGAAATAATGTCAGCGATAAAGCAACGAGCTTTTAGCATAGCGTCGAGCAACGAATACACGAGAAATGAAATTGATCTTTTGGTCGCTGTTGTAAAATATAAAACGAAACTTCACGAGCCCAGACTTGGTTTATGCTCGAATTGGCTCGCATCCTTAAAGCCACAAGATGAAATTATATTTTTTATTCAAAAGGGAACTTTTAAGTTTCATTGTAACAAGCCGATGATTCTCATAGGCCCCGGAACCGGAATTGCTGCATTTCGATCGTTTCTTCTTCAAAGATTCGCTCTAAATTCTGATATGAGCGAAATTTTACTTTTCTTTGGCTGCAGAAATGAGCGCAAGGACTATCATTGTCGTGATGATTTTGAAATAATGTCGAGGAAAAATAATTTACGAGTCTTTTGCGCCTTCTCCAGGGATCAGGAGGACAAAATGTTAAGTTCATTCTGTAAAAAAATCCTGAAGAATTAAATTTTGATATTCATCTTGGCAATTCTTTTCGTAATTTCAGATATGTCCAACACGTGATACGAAGAGAGCGTCAAATCTGCTGGGAATTTTTGGAAAAAGGTGGAAGCATTTATGTGTCAGGCAGCTCGAAAAATATGCCCAAATGTGTTCGTGACGAGTTTGTCGAATTGGCTGAAAATCTTGGACAATTTACGAAAAACGAGGCCGAATCGTTTATCACCAAATTGGAGAAAGATGGTCGATATCAGACGGAAACTTGGGGATAAATTTTGTACTTTTTTATTTTTCTTCTAAGATATCAATAAAACGTTACAATACAATCTACAGGCAATATATATATTGGTGCTTTACTTTATTAAATGATAATAGTGGAACTTTTGACGAGATTTTTTTTTAATTTAACCCAAATAGAATCCTAAAACAATTCCTACTCTGTCAAAGTAGGGACTAAATTATCACGTACGTAAATAATAATAATAGTATAAATTGGTGAGTTAAAAAAACGGGAATCTTTAACTCACTAATTTATATTATTATTGTTGAGACAGCTACAGTTTTCTTGGACAACTTTTCGGTGGAGATAATAAATTTTTTTGAAGAAACTCGTGATAAAGTACACGAATTAGATTCTTCGTTCTAATTCGATTTTGGCGTAATATTTGATTATTGCATAGAAAAATTGTTGAAAAATTATTGAGGTTGACCTTGAACATCAGCTTGAAAAAGAATGTTGTTAAACGTGTAAAACTACTTTAAAAGAATTTAATGTGGCAAAAGTGGTATTTAAACTACATATATAACTTAAACGTACACAGCGATCCTGGTGGCGCTCTCAGAAAGTAACGTTATCCATGTGTGTAGTGACATCGGAAAGTTAGGTTAACCCAACTTTACCCAACACAAAAACACCGGAAAAATAAAAGAAAACTTAAAGAGTTGAAGAGTAATTTAGTTTGCTGATTATGTGCGTGTTCTTGCTACCTATATAAAGTTGTCCTGAAACTTTAACTATTTCACTTTTTTCTTTTTCTACTCGTTAGGGAATCGTTGGGGAGTAATTGGGAGTCTAATTTAAACGTAGGGGAGTCAACCGATCTTTTTTAATCGAGAAATCAAAATTTGAGTGTGAAGTTAGCCTGACGAAATTTGATTTTTAACCGATTCGATTGTATGAGGTCTTAATCGACGCGAAATCGTTAGGGGGTGACGAATCACCTAATTAAATCGTTAGGGAGTCTTTAGTTTTTCCGTCAGATCGGAAAAACCATTCCCACCGGTTAGAAGACGAGTCTACGTTAATGTGTCGTCTGAAGTTAGCCGCTGTATTTTTGGCTTTTTCAAATTTAGTTTGATAATAGCTTAATTAATCCAGAATTGTTTGGTAGAGTTAAGTGTAAATCTATAATTTCTTATGGTAGGAATCGAAAAAAAAAATTCCGAAATGAAATACTTTAATATATATATTACAATTTATTCTATAGATACTTATTATTTATTTTATACACTATTTACATTTTTCTAATAAAATTCTAAACTATAATATACAATATATAGATATAACCGTGCAGAGGGTAGCAAAATGGAGAGATGAACGAATTCTTTACAGAAACAAAAAATATCATGTATACATATAGTATATATATATATATATATATATATATATATATATTCTTTAAATTTATTTTTTCCATAACTTGGCATCAAAACGCAACAGGGTATTTAGTTACATACCTAAAAAAATACACATCAGTGAATAATACTGAAGTAACGAGGCTGTGATTGAAACGTTTACAAAAAATAAATGTTCTCAAAAACGTAACAAGAAAAATGATCATTCTACGGATTTATGTGGCAATTCAGCCGAATTCTCCTCATCATCATCCTTGTCTTTATTAGTCTCACGAGAATTATTTTTGGTCTGGTCAATCAAACTGTCATTGCTCGCTATAATCCAACTTTTCAGATTCGGCGAGCTGCTCGTTTGCGGCATTAATTTTTCCACCGAGGGTACGCAATCGACAGTTTTTCTTCTTAAAACGGTCTCTTCACTCTCGCGATTGCGTTTCCACCGTACAGCCTTTTTACGACTTTCCGTTGAGCTCTGTCGACGCACTAAATATTTTGGACAACTGTTCAAACGCCTTCGGGGTTTGTGAACGACATCAAGATGAATTCGATGCTCCGCATGTTGGCATATCTCATCGTGTAGACATTGAAATTGACAAACGTCAGAATGATCGTCAATATTATGAGAATTTGGATCTACGCAGTGGCAAACGGATGATTCTTCCATCTCGGGTAGATGTTCTTGAGAAAAAGCTGAATTCACGAAGCCACGATCAACTTCCTCATTCTCATATCTTTCTTCCAATTCCAAATCATCTTCGGAATCGTCGTCTTGCGACGTATCGTGCCGACTAATATTTATCGAAGGAGGACATTTCTTCGGTGTGATTGAACTTCTCCCGATCGATGAGTCAACTTGATCTTGATCTCTCTTCGTCAAAGATGTCGCGATATCTGCACTTTGTTGCTGATGCTGATTCGCTGCCAAACGTGACAAATTCGTTGCGCTCGGCCAAGGCTGCAAACTCACTCTTGCCGGTGACTTCGGTACCGCGAAAAATGGCTTACGATTTTGTTCCATTCGCGGCGTCGAACATTTTGACGAACGTCCCGATTGTGGTTTCTTCATTACTTCCGTGATCGCACGTCTGTCTGCTTTCTCGATCTCCTCGTTAAGCTCATTAATATCGAGCTGTACAATTGTTTCATTAGCGTTTCGAAACATTTTCGGAGTTGTTGAAGGGGACCCGCTAATCTGGCTGAAACAAACGAGTCTAACTTAATAGGGCTCATATATATATATATATATATATTCGTCACTGATCTTCACTGATCATCTTCAAGAACAGAACATTTTACTTATATATTTTACATTAAAATTCGATCTCAACGGCCTCAAAACCGCTCAAACATCAATTTCCATTAGATCAATTTTTTTTTTCAGTCACACATACTCGTAATGTTTTATTTTGAAATGACATTCTTACGAATTAGACATGAGCGACTTAAATATTTTCAGCAAAATCATATGATTTTTTCGATTTATTATCAGCTACGCGTTAGCTCCGCTAATTTTAATTTCGAAACTTTGGCTTATCTGAATTCGTAAGCCGCGACGCTCATTGTCAAAAACCCCCCGAGTGATAATTCATTGTTTCGGTGAATAGAAATAAATATTTACACCCGTTTCCTCCGACGTTGATCAGAGTTTAAACTCCGGTTGCTCTATCGCAAAACTATATTTCAAAAAATTGAATCCAACGTCGGAGGAAACGGGCGTTAGTATTTTAATGATAAGAGAAAGTCAAGTAGACTTCCGGTCGTCGAAGGATAGGCCTCTATGGCTGCTTGGAACGTTCGTACCCAATGTACTCATTAACAACATGCTAAAGTTACTATATATATTTATGTAAAATAACCAGTAACAGTATCCACGTGGGAGATAATTGTACATAGACTTCATTGATTTTAGAACAGCCTGCACCCTGCAATTGGACATCTGCATATTTCCGCGACGTTTCCTCGGCGTATTACGGTTCATTTTTCGGCTGTGTGCCCGACAACACCGGAAACGAATGGGTTTTTAAAACTAGCGTGAACCAGTGAACGACTTTACATGATTCGCGTTTTTATAAGTGTAATTATGTGAATGAAAGAGAACCATTGCAGTTGCATTGGAAAACGAAAAACGATTTTTTTTTAAATCTTCTATCACGATATTGTTGTGCCTACCGCCTGTTATTGAGTGGACTCTCGTT
>OY769904.1:6282283-6404783 GCA_963669185.1 Dyspetes luteomarginatus
TCACGATTATGAAATAAAATATATGGATTTTTATTTTTTTGTTTTCTCATTCCATTTATCCCAATTCTCTTGAGTACAAATATCTCCAAGCAATTTAAAGATATTGATGTGAGAAAATAATATCCTTACGTCATGTTGGCGACGCTTCCCCGGTAAGTTTTCTTTTTGTAAGCCGCAGCGGCTTCGGTATAGGGCAAGGTAACATTTTCAGCGTCGTAAAAAATGTCTTTAACGAGCGGTGGACATCTGTTCATCAGAGTGTCTACACCGAGATATGAAACCTGTCAAATGAGACTTTTTTTTTTTCTTATGCACATATTGGTTCATGAATACTCCCATATAGGACACAATATTATTTCAATATTATCGACATTTTCTTAATACTTTAACAATATTGTAAAAATATTGCAAAACTTAAAGAATTTTTCCAACAAAATGTGTCTTCCGCGGAAATATATTTAATATGATCCATTGGCACGAAAATTTCTTACCTTTGTGTGACGATCGATCAGCCAATTGAGCTCAAAGTCTTCATCATCGTCGCCAAACGGATTAATCAATTGTTCCGCAACCTCAGTAGAAAAAAACAAAACAAAACATATGTAAAATGATATTTAAAAAAAACTTATTACATAACGTTTCGTCTGGCTGTATATGGATATCAAGTTGTGACTATTAATTGTTTAAGTTAAGCCCATAGAGCCACATAATTTTTTATACATAATATTAAAATTAATAGGCAGGTTTTTTTTTCCAATGGTTGGTGAGATGAAAATGATAAAAATTGTTAAACATTGATGATTGATGTACATTAATATATTAATTCATTTATGGAATAATTTGTTTTATCAGACAGAAGGAAAAATGTAATTTCTCAAATTTCAATTTTCATATGTGACTGTATGAGGTTCATGCTAAACATCTGTAAAAAATTATCGCTCGCATCGCCGACAACAAAATTATTATCCTCGAGATAAAATGATTCACAATTGTGACAAAGACGTGTGTATATTTATACCAGCAACTTTTTTTTCTCATTCTCTCTGCTATCGTCTCGCGTGCTTCGAGCTCTTTAAGCCAGACGAATCCATATTATACACTAAAAGATATACTCTACCCTCTTAATACCTTCAATAATCCCATGTAGAAAAAAAACTGAAGAATCGTAAATATGGGCAAGTACGCATCGACCTCCATTTGAAATGGCTTCTTGGCACCCTCGATATATTGTCTGCCAACTAATGCAACGACAAAAAAACTGTACGTTGCAAGTGTAACTACTTGCGTGTAAACGAGAGGTATCGACACCCAATCGTAACTCCACAAAAGACCACATTTAGATCGGAAGTCATTGAATTCCTGTAAAAAAACAAAAAAAGTAAAATTAATGAAAATAATTGGCTTCTCTATATTTCGTCGTGCTTCAGGATACAATTTTTTTATTTTTCACAATTTTAAAATGACTCATTAGTGTATGAATAAAAAGCCACGAAATAAATCATTCAATTTCTTCCACCTCCCAAAGTAAGAAGAAAAATTATGAAAAATTATTCGAATCTCAATATTTGATCATTCTTCAGGATATTAGTATTTCAATTTTTTCAATTTCAAAATGAATCATTAGAAAACGGAAAAAGCCTGTCAAAGAAATGAATTGAATTTATATATATTTGTGAATGAAATGAAAATTTTATTGCAATTTGCAATGATTTTTTTATACTGGAAATTACACTAAATAATTATTTAGAAGATAAAAGTTTTTTTTTCAACCTCCATTATTATCTTGAGTCCCTGAGCATCTGGAAGTCGATGACTCCTTCGTGCCTCCTTCAATAAATTTATGAACCACGTACACGGTATCCAGTAAGTGTTAAACTCGAGACTTGGGACGGATTGGAATAGTTCCAGTTCCAGGGAAGTCATAAAACCTGCAAGGCCGATAATAAAATTATTTTATGTATAAATTATTATTTTTCTCTTTGTTTAAAAAGTCTTCGATGACGTTATTTCGAATAATCGAGGTTTACAGGCTACAATGGAGCCAGTCAAGTCGAAAAAGTACGAAAATTTGCAAAAAATAGTTTGTAAATTTAAAAAATAATAATAATAATAATAATTTTCTATTCAGTGTTAAAATACGTCGATTTAATATCGAAAGAACAATACTTTTATTTAATCTTGAGATTGATTCCATTCAACCGATTTACTAATTAATCCAATTCAATTAATAAATTAGTTAATTCAATAATTTGATAATTAATGCAATAACTGATACGTATGAACAAAGACTTTGCGGATCAATTTATTTAAATTTCAATAAATCGATCGTTTTAAACTTTATTCCATATTACACGGATATTTTATAATCTCCGCAAATTCATTTACACAAATTCCATAAGATGTGGCCAGACTATTTTGTAAATTCAACTCGCTTCATTTTAACTTTTAATATATATGTAATTTGTATTTTTTTTTTTGTTTATCGTCAAGTTCTTTTATTATTTCTCACCATAATCAACGACATGATCGAGTGTAGGAAAGCGTCTTTTTACAGCTGAGCTTATGGAACGCAAGACAAGTATCAGGGATAGATTGAGATATCGCATTAGTGCTCTACGAAGCATTCGACCGTACTCGTCGTTCCCCGTCACGTACAAAGCAACGAGATGCATCACCCTTTGAAAGAAAAAAAAAAAAACAAAAAAAAAACCATTATTCAGAATTACAATAATTTATCAAAATCAATGACGAAAAATATTCCATGCGACATGAAGAATTTTCAATTTCTCCACGAGTTAATTAATTTCACACCTCATTAAAAGAAATACATGGATGAGGTATATATAGTCATTGCATATAAATACTATACTGTATGAAATATTTCATGTCACGCCAGCCATTCAAAAAATTAATTAATCTAAAAAAATACCTGACATTTAATTGACACAATTACAAAAGTTATGCATATATTATGCTCCTGTAAATAATGGAATATTTGTGGTTAATTTTATTTTCTCGTTAAAAGATTTTTCATGCCTCACATGAAAAAAAGTGTTTGCCAATTTTTTAGATATTTCATTTTTTTAAGTGCTACAACAGGTAAACTACACGCAATTCCATCATTGACATATTATTTTACAACGATTTCATCTTCATACCACAAATTTGGTTTTTTTTTTCGGATTGCCGAATACATTTGAAAAAAAAAAATCCACTGATAGAGCTTCGCCCCAAAGTTGAATGACAGTGATATGTTTTTTCGTGCAAAGCATGAACTGTTAATTTTAAAAAAATATTAATTTGATGCACCCCATTCTAATGATTGTTCGAATCATTGTTTGAAGGAAAACTACATACATACGAGTGTTTCTGCATTTGCAGCAATTATGGGATTGAAACTATACAAGACACATAAACACATCACTGGATTTTTAGGCATTTTTTTTTTAGACAAAGTGATTTTTTGAATGGATGGCACGGAATGCCTTATGAGACACTCCAGGCATTTATATTACTTATATATTTAATTTTGAAATTGTATTCCCTTTAAAAAAATATATTACACATGTGAATGGGGAATTCCAGGCCAATTCGTCAAATTCATAACTTTCAACCTCTGGAATTTGGTCCCCAATATTTTATATATTTATTACACAACCCTTGGGGGTATGCAGGTTTTTTGTAGATTTTTTCACCAGTCTCGGCGTGATAATAATTTATTGAAAAAAAAAACAAAATACACGAGATCATAATTTAATAATTTGAAAAAATTAATACACAACATTTCAGGATGAGCCGAATCTTGGTTTTTCCATCATTTAAGTTTTAATAAACTTCAAAAAATCGTGAATTAAATAGGATCAACTTCCACTTTGATGCTTTTGCGTTAAAAAATCTCTTTTTTTCGAAAAATCTGAAAAAATTGGAAATAATTCTCTGTTGGAGTTTTAAACTTTTTAGCCACTTTCCGCAGTGAGCCGACCTACAGTTTAATTTATTTCAAGTCCATTTGATATTTTTTTGAATCGAAAAAAAAACAAGAAATATTTACGACGAAATAAAAAAAAAAAATATGATTTTTAAACTGTGCCTAATATTTTCTTTCATGTTTTTTTTTTTCACAAATGATTATCAGAGAAGGGCTAGCAAAAAAAAACATTTACAAAAAATCTGCATGCATCTTAGCGTTTTAACAATCGTATAAAAAATCGGGAACCAAATGCCAGAGGGTGAAAGTGATAGATCTGTCTATTTGGCCAGGCATGCTCCATATATTCTATTTTTCTATTTATTGGAAATGTTTACTTGTCGGGCCACGGTATAGCCATGTATTGTTGCCACCATCTCGCGGCAACGTAAGCGACGTAAAATCCAAGCACGAAACTCAACGGTATAAGGCTGATGAACGTATCGCACCAGACGACTATTTGCTCAAATTTTCTGTCGTGAAATTTCAAACGAAAAATAATATTATTACGAATTGTTCAAAATTAAGGATTAAAATTTAAAATATTTCAAGAGATCTTGCGAAATTAACTCTTCAGAAATAAACGATAGACATAAGCACTCAATTTTCACATATTATCTCCTGGAAGGCTACGCTATGTTTAAGAATTTAAAAAAATATATATAATTTGTGTAAATCATTTTTTGTTATAATTCAGGCATCTTCGAAGGCTCAAAAATGATAAATTTGACCCTTTGACGATGCCTGGGGAAATTTTGAATCATTAGAAAAAAACCATTATAATAACATAAATAATAATAATAACCAATGGATTATAATTTAACATTGAAGATGCCATTTAATATAATTTAATGTCATTATTGTTTCATTATTGTTATTAAAAATGACAACTAATACAATGTTACAATATTTTTTTTCCAACGATGCAATTTAAAACGAACCTCTTGTGCGGTTTCGTAAGGACGTAACGGTAAAGGGTTGAAATAGCAGCGAATAGAGCCAAAAACAGCAATAATTCCCGATAAATGAGTTTGTACAGCGAGCCGCGCCACATAAACAATAAACGAGTGAAACCACCGCTGGTCGAGCTGGCGACTTCATATTGATAAGAGACTGTCATTTTCTTCTTTTACTATTCGACAATACGATTCATAATATCGTTTCCTCGATTCGATTCGAAGCAACGATTCCATGTCGTTGTCCCACCAACCACTCGAGAGGAAATTCGTTATCGGGCATCATTTTCACCACCAACGTTCGCATCGTCGTAAAATTTTTCGCTTCTATCGACGACCCGATGACGTTGTAACGTGGATAACTTTCTCGTTTCGTGACGTTTCTTCTTGCCCAACGAAACGGTGTCCTTCATCTGGAATTCACAAAAATCCACAATATATATTTCATTCAATACTATCCTATATTGAATTAATTTGTATTTTTTTTTTTTGGTTGAATTATATTTTTTATTCAACCCAATTATATTTTTTATACAATTCTACTTTCATCCAATTGATTTATATTTCTTTCCATTTAAATTAAACTTCATTCATAATAATATCTTTAATATATGATAAATTATATTACACACAGATGCTCATCTATATTCGCAAATCAAACGAAAACTCATTGATGAATATTTTTCTTTCACGTTTTTATAAAATAATTTGAGATATTAATGAAAAATTGTTTTCCATTATTATTTCACAGTGAAGACGAGCGAGGAAAATATGAAAGCTCTCGATAATGCGTAGACTCTGCACCGATCGATATTCACTTGACAACTGTAGTATTTTATTTGAAAGTATCTCACAATTTTTAATTATCAGACCATTATCTTTTGTCCCATAACAGCTCCACCACAATAACTTTAGCATCTGTTGCATCCTCCATTGTTTTTTATTCCTCTTCGAGGCCTTTTTCCTCTCCAAGTCTCTCTCTCTCGAAGTTACAAATTCCAAATGTGTGACCCCCAATCGTTAGAAAACGTACCACGATAATTTATATTGTAAAAACATTTATAATCATAATCTCCATAATAACATATAATTATTTAATTATTAATGAGAAACGGGTCGATTTTTTATTTCATTTTTTCCTTTTTTCAAATACATGATCATGGGGTCAAGATCTATTTTAATAATTATCAAAGGAATCGGATCAGAATCCCTGTTTTAGATTAATGTGAATCCAATCAGGATATTCATTGAACATTAATGATTTTTTTTTTTTTTCATCTAAGCAATACAGAACATTTTTGCACCGAGTAATAATTCCTTCTGCACAAAATACGTAACGACTGAACGAAATAAATATTAGTTTAATACGTCTAATTTGAGATTTCTGCATTCTGGTACTTAATTCCAAGTCATAGGTGAAAATCAATTATTGAATAGGATTTTTTTTTTCATCTCTCAAATGCTAATATCTGGGGAGATATTGACCAACAATATTACCACTATGCAAACAGGTTGTTGGGTTTTTTTTAAGTTTACTATTGAATTTTCGAGGACACGTCGCTCTCATGTCGGTCTGAATCAACGTGAAAAATGAGGCGATGTGGCTTTTTGAAGCAATTTAAGACGATAAAGCATTTTTTTGTAATTCAAGCATATATAAATGGGCCACTGGAGAGTAACTTTATTTTCAAATGCAGCTGATGTGACTCTATTTTATGTAGCCATTTTCTTCGTAATTCTTCAAACTTAAAATTGCCATTTGATTGATGAAAGCGATTTTTTTTCTTAAATTTCTTACAGGCATTTCTTACAGGCAAATAATCACGCATAACATTTGAACTTAATATACAATGTACGTTTTAATAATGAATCAATTATATGTTCGATCACAAATAACACACGACATACATTGGCCATTGTAACTTAACTTTATTTTCAAATGAAGCTGATGTGACTCAATTTTATATAGCCATTTTCTTCGTAATTCTTCAAGCTTAAAATTGCCATTTGATTGATGAAAGTGCGATTTTTTTTTCTTAATTTTCTTACAGGCATTTCTTACAGGCAAATGTCAGACGTAACATTTAAACTTAATATACAATGTACGTTTTAGTAATGAATCAATTATATGTTCGAGCACAAACAACACACATGACATAGGTTGGCCATTGTATTTTGATATAGTAGCTGGTACGGAGTAAGCGATAAACTTTAATATTTTCTTGGATCGTTTGCTAGATGCGGAACGAATTGTTCGAAACTTTTTCCAATGCAATCACGAGGCCTCGAACAAAATGGCTCACGGTAGTAAAAACGAGGATGACGACTAAGACGCGATAAGTCGAATCGACAAAAGGAAATAAAGCATTCTCGAACACGAGTTTTAAAACAATGAAATTTTTTTCATGAAGTTATGATAAAGAAATGGAAACTTTGAATGGTTGAAGCATATTTTTTAGGACAAAGTGATGATTTTATTGACAACTCATTCATTTAACTCGAAAGTACTGCGAGATTTACTTTTATTGTTATTCCAGATGCTCGCTAACGTTAACACGATAAATAATCATATGGCCATTGCGAATGAGACCCCTCTTCTTGTCCCGAACACTCGTATATAGGTATACAGATTTACGAAATCATCTACTCGGACGAAAATAATCTCGATGAAGGAAAGGCAATTTGGCTTTAACGCTGGGTCGTATTTGCCAAAGGACTTTTTTAATTTTGCTTTTCTTGCTTCCTTATAAAGCAGCAAGTTTTGGTCTCGTGAGACTTTTTTCTCGATATTTTGATGCTAGAGTACTTAAAATTTTTCAAATAGCCGACAAATCATATTTAGTAAAAATATCCGTATAGATGGTTGTGTGTGTGTGTAAAATTTTGCACGGAATTCAGGCCACCACCTTGGTGTGCTACAATTTTTGCCAAGATCCCTAAAGGATGTCTCGTTTTATGGTAATTTAATTTTTTTGAAAATAAAGTATATGAGTTTGCTCTCTAACTTTCGTGAATTTCTAACTATCGAACTAAAACTTTCGGTAAACATAGGCTAAGGGACGATGATGTTCGGTATTGAATTTGGCAAGAATCGATTCGCGCTTTCAGATTTTATACAATTTTTCATTTTTTAAATCTTTCGAAAAAAAAAAAAAATCTATTTTTAGCCTGACTTTCGATAAAATTGATTGATTGATAAAAATGATAAAATTTGCAATTTTATTAAATCTTTCATTTAAAAAAAAAACGGCGTTTTCGCTCTAATTTTCGGAAATTTCGACTTATTGAACCGAAACTTTCACCACAAACTGATTAGGGGACAAGGATATCTGTGGTATTGAGTTTGGCAAGAACAAATCGAGAGGTTCAGATTTTATCGAATTTTCATATCGTTTGAAATAGATTTTCATTGTAACGCTTCTCATGATTCTCATGAGGAAACCAGAATTGAGAAAGCCCATTGAGCATATAATCTATGAGTGGGCAAAAATCACGAGGAAGCTATATGAAAATTTTAAATTTGCTCTCTTTTTTTTTATGTCTTACTCTAAATTACACTTTGGTATTGTATTGAAACTGTGCACTGTCAAACGTTCATAATGTATTATAAAAAAAGTTTGAAAAATCAAAGGTTTTCAAAGAAAGCTGCCCCTTGCCCTCATGAACTTTTAATTTTTGCGCAATAAGCTCACCTGCGTTTTGCAATTTGGCGAGAGACAGAAATAAATTGACTTTTGACAAAAAATAAAATGTTTTGAGGATTCGAACAAACGCACATAGTAATTTTTACCGAGCATTTCTCGACGTCTATTTTATAGTCTAAAAGAGTAAAGTTTACAGGCAGGAATGAAAATTTAAAAAACGAGAAATAAAAATATAGTCAATCCAGTATAATATATATATATATATATACATTATACTGGATTGACAATATTTTTATTTCTCGCTTTTTAAATTATATATATATATTTATATTGACATACAAAAAGCCTCGATATCTATTTCTTCAGTGGATTCTTAAAGTGAATAATACTCGAGAATTTTGGGAAAATCGCCAGTATGCAGCTTCGTTGATAAATATAGCCAGTTTGGGGGGATCTCGACATTAACACACTGTCTGCTGGCTCCGAAAAATATATATGTGCTTTATTCAGGCCTATACGTATATATTTTTCGCTGTCCGGGTATGTTGCGATTTCCGGGCGTTTGGAAACGCGGAATTTGGGTGGGGGGAAAAAAAAGAATTTGGCACAACGATGAGGGTCAAAGAATGCGTGCGCCAAATATCTCACGCGGACTGATTTTGTAGACGTTTATACTGTACATATGTATATACATTTTTTTAAATTATTTCTATGGTGAAAATGGCATTAGGGAAAATGTCTGATAGCTTTATCGAGATGTAAAAAATTTATACAAAATATTATCCACAGTTATATAAAAGCAAAAATAAAAAATAACATAAATAAAAAAAAATAGATATTATAGATTCGACACACATAAATATATATTTTTTCTTCCATAAAGCCGCCATAGTTTACTCTCTGTCAGCGATAAAATTACAGGGTTTGCAATAGACCTACATTCGCAGAGCCCACATAAATAAGCAAACGTGCAAATAATTATCGCGGAGCTTCAAAATTAGATCTTGAAATATGCCCCATTACACACGTAGCTAATTTATCTCGCGACCCTTTGCCATAGCAAATTTTTTCGTTGACATATTAGTGGAGGATTTATATTGTGAATCAGATCCATCTATTTTAAGAGGATTCGAAAGAGACTCAGTCAGGAACAAAAATTGCGATTCATTTTCTTCGGCACATCTTTTGGACAAAAGAAGAGAACGATGAACTCCGTCTAATGTTTGCAGTTCTCTTTCTCATTCGTTTCAATTCACTAGTCTCGCTTTTTTCTTAGCAGTAATAGCGTCATTTTATGTTTATTACATAAAATACCATGTATCCAGCGATCGTGCAGAATCCATTCATTTTCCTATATTTTGTTTTATTGTAGGAAATTTCGATAGACAAATATTCTTACTTGCGTATCAGCATTTTGTAGCATTTTGTATTCTAATACAAAATCATAATTCATCTTAATTTCATCCTGATTCATTGGTACAGTATAATCAATGAATTCTCCCAGTCGACCGAACTAAAAAAAATTAGCATCGTTATTTTTGCTGTGAAATCGCAACAACTTTCTCTGCTCTTTTTGATTAATTAGGCACGAGGATGACTAAAAAAAACATCATTGCTTCTTCGAATTTAACGAGGAATCTATCGAGACAGATAACGTAGCTTATTTTGTAATTGATATTGGGAATTGTTTCTTTTCCACGACGTCGTGTGGTCTCAGCAAGAAACATCTACGTGTCTTATTTATGTCAATTTTATATCAACGGCATTAACCCTTTCCGTACAAACATAGATCTTTCGTGTCCGGTTGATTCAATTTATCTCCCCAATTATTAATTATTCTTCCATAATTAAATGATATTAAACTTAATTTTTTTTCCTAAATGAAGTATAAGCATTTATTCGGCAAAGTTCAAAGTAACTTCACATTTTTTTGATTAATTAGGCACGAGGATGACTAAAAAAAACATCATTGCTTCTTCGAATTTAACGAGGAATCTATCGAGACAGATAACGTAGCTTATTTTGTAATTGATATTGGGAATTGTTTCTTTTCCACGACGTCGTGTGGTCTCAGCAAGAAACATCTACGTGTCTTATTTATGTCAATTTTATATCAACGGCATTAACCCTTTCCGTACAAACATAGATCTTTCGTGTCCGGTTGATTCAATTTATCTCCCCAATTATTAATTATTCTTCCGTAATTAAATGATATTAAACTTTTTTTTTTTTCCAAAATGAAGTATAAGCATTTATTCGTCAAAGTTCAAAGTATGTTTACAAATTTTTCGGGATTTTTAGAAGCACTTTGAATAGGGGAAAAAGTTGTCAAACTCGAAAGACCGATGTTTGTATGAATCAGGTGACGTTTTTCACATATGATATGGAAAGGATTAAAATACGCTGCGGCACCCATACTATTGTCCAAATTTCGAAAAATCCAGAAAAGATTCAACGATGCATGTATAGCAAGAAAGTTCCGACATCATGTTCGATGAAGCAATGCAAGTACAACTGTTCAATGTAAGACGATTAAGTGCTCAATGCAAGACGATAAAAGTGTTAAATGCAACAATGCCACGCGACTATTCAGTCGTGTGGCCTCAGCGAAGAACAAGAGACTTATGTCAACTTTATATCCACGACAGTAAAATATGCCGCGTGACCTGTACTAATGTCGGTTTCGATGGTAAAGTCCGGCCGGTAAAGTCTCGACTTTTCGTATTTTCTGTACTGTACTTTTTGGAAAGAATGTAACGATGCGTGTAACAAGAAAGTTATAACATGTTCGATGAAATAATGCAAGCTCAGCGAAAAAATATACGACTTAGACCAACTTTATATCGACGATACAAAATGTGCTGCGTGACCTGTACTAATGTCGGTTTCGATGGTAAATTCCGGCCGGTAAAGTCTCGACTTTTCGTCATTTCTGTACTGTACTTTTTGGAAAGAATGTACCGATGCGTGTAACAAGAAAGTTATAACATGTGCGATGAAACAATGCAAGTATAAGTCTTCATTGCAAGACGATAAAAGTGTTGCAATGCAATAGTGCAAATAATTGTGTGGCCTCAGCAAAGAACATAAAACTTATGTCAACTTTATATCCACGACAGTAAAATATGCTGCGTGACCTGTACTAATGTCGGTTTCGATGGATACGCCGGAAAAATATTGACTTTTCGTATTTTCTGTACTGTACTTTTTGGAAAGAATGTAACGATGCGTGTAACAAGAAAGTTCTGACATGTTCGATGAAATAATGCAAGTATAAGTATTCAATGTAAAAATGCAAATAGTCGTGTAGCCTCAGCGAGGAACAGAAGACTTGCGTCAACTTTATATCGACGATATTAAAATATACTGTGGGACCCATACTGCTATTATTTTTTATAGATACGCCGACAGTACAGAAAATACGAAAAGTCCAGAAATAATACAACGATGCAAACAACAATAAATTTCTGACATCATGTTCGATAAAACAAAATGCACATATAAGTGTTCGACAAGAGATGTTTCTCGTCAATGGAATCAACACATGCAGCGTTTCATCGTCCAGTTATCAGTACAGACATTCAATCAAGAATCAAGCGAGTATGGGCATAAAACAAGTAACCGATACAGATTATCTCATTGTGGAAATGGCAATGAAATTTTCGGAAATGCAATTGAATTTTTTTTTATCAGCAGGGAAGATGTCGATTTGCTCATGTTGCTCATTGCATTGGATTCCCAGGGAACGATAGATATTTTTGCACAAGCCCGGCAAGACACACAGTCGAGTTTATTCATCTCAGAAAGTGTAATTTTCTCTAAAGGAGCTCAAAGATTACATAATTTTTTTACTCGTCCAAATAGTCCAAGTAGTGGAGTTGGTACCATTTTGTAGCAAATGAACGTTGCAAGCTCATTTTCAGTCTGATTAAATCAGCGTTTCCATTGTTATATAGGCAGAATAGTATGAGGTGAATGAGCCAATGAATAAAACTGTGAATAAAAATGGTTTTGGATCGGTTCAATAATATCAAAATGTATATTATTAAATATGTGCAAATTTTAATCGAACCTTTTTTAAAATTTCGTTTGACACCAAAAAAGCCCAGATTGTGTATTAAATAATAGGATTTGTAATATACATATATTAGATTGGCCGAAAAATCATTGGATTTTTTTCTGTGTAAATGAAAGGCGAATTGAACAATTTATAACGAAATAATCGTGGAATTTCGTTTTTTTTTTTAAACAAGCTTAAACTGTCAGTTTTAAAATTATATAAGAAATTTGCGATTTAAAATGAAGTTATATTTCAAGAAATGTATGACCAGATTAGAAAAATACCCAATGAATTTTTGGCCAACCCAATAGTGAAGAATAGAGAGCACATTTTGCGACAGAAATTTAATAATTTATTATTCAAATGACTTCAATATGACTGTTGTGAAAAAAAAACAAATACACCTTAAAAAAATAAGATGGAAAGTATGAGAGAAGAAATCTCAGAAGAATAAAACGAGGTAATCATACGTTTGCTTATCATACAAAGAAACAAAGCTGCAGGTAGGTATGACGCACCAAAAAGAACCGAGTCCAAGCCAAGCCAATGCTCCCAATCTCTCGGTTTCGTATACATTCAATGTAAATACTTGTAACTCTTTTTGTTATGCCACAGCACACAGTGTTATGCAAAATTGTACGAATTGTGGGGTCTTAAAATAGGGGTAAAATAGAATAGGGTTGAGTCGAAATTATATGAGAAATTAAGTTAATTATCGTTGTAATTAAATTGAGCAATTCATTATCATCGTAATTTTATATCCTATTGTATTATATTATTCTATTAGTAAGCAATTATTTATTGTTATCATTGAGATTAATCAATCAAAAATGTCTTGATTAATTACTTAATATAAATATGTTTAGATTTCTCGAGACGAAAATTTACGTTCAATTCATAACGATCGCAGCTCCACAATTGGAATTAATTTAAAAGCAGTAATCTTAAATGCGAATTATACCCAAGTTGATATTGTTAACTATTTTAAAAAAATTAAAAATAATATCACCCTATAGATTTTAGGAAGCAATAAAGCAAAAAAGTAATATTTCTTTACGTGCAAACTCCCTCGCATGAGTCAAGTAGACTTTTGTAATATATGACCAGTTTGATTGTGCATATACATTGAAACGGGAACTCTAGAATGGGACAATCTTGGAACATGTTCCACAGGTAATATATCTTGAGATATATATATATATATATATATATATATATATATATATATATATATGTGTGTGTACACGTGCTCTAAAGTACGTTTTCGTCCGGGCCACCTAGACGATTATTTTCAAAAGCCAACAATAGATTCACGCGGTCTAGCATAAATTGTAGTTTTTAGCATACACACACATATATATATATATATATATATATACACACATATATACATATATATGCGCGTACATATATCGCTTGCTGAGTCTCTGCTTCTATCAAAGCTTCGTGCGATTACAAGTTTTTTTTTTTAGCTCTTTAAGGATGTTACACCTGTCAAACGCAGAAATTGCCACATGCCACAGACTGATCCCATCGTGATGAATTTATAATAGGCGACTTTCACTTTCTTATAGTTGAAAAATTTATTTTCAAATAAAATATTATCATTTTGAACATTTTACAAAACATGCGTTTGGTTAAATGGATTTTTAATTTATTTTCGTAAAAAATCTGCAGCGATCGTTAGCGAAAAAATTGCCGATAATGTAATGTTGAAAAAAAAAAAAGTATTTATATTTAATGTATAAAAGTCTTATAATTGAAAAGAATTTTAATTTTTGAACGGTTACGAAGAGTGGAAAAAGTATGAGAACGGGAAGTTATAGCCGTTGTAATAAATCAACTTACATTTTTAGCCAAAAAGTAGAGAAAAATATGATTTTTAAATTTTTTTCAAAGACTCTTGATGTTGGTGAATTTTTTTCTCACTATTTTACGAATGCGCCAGTTAATCTTTCAAAAACGCAAAATCTTCGATAGTCAGCATCCCCCAAAAGCGTATTTTTCCCTCAGGATGTTGTTTTTTACTCGTGGACAAAAAAAAATAACTTCCCAAACTATAGTTTGGAAACACAAAATTCGGTGCGAAGACATTTCGTAAGGGCATCACAATCAAGAGTTTCGACGTAAAAAAAAAAAAAAAAAAAAACTGCCATCGGCAATACCAAACGATTTCACTTCAATTACGCACCACTCATCGAGAGATCCACTTTTCTTACCTCTTACGATGATTGCCTTCTCGTCGAGATTCACTCTATCGAGGTCAGCCAACTTGTTCAAAAAATACACCAAGTTTCAGCTCCTTCACGATTTTCTTCATTTAAAGGCACATATTTATGATTTATTAAATTTATTTCCTTTTGTTTGCTTTTTTTTGTCAGTGTAAGTTTTTACATAAACAAATTTTTTTTCATTTATTCAATTTACCGTGACACGAATTTAGTGCCAACTAAAAGCTTTGGTCGGAGTTAACGAGCCCCGATACATATATCAAAGTGTATGGTAAAACAGAGCAAGAAAAAAAAAAGGTCAGTCAGAAATAAAGGCACTTGCTGGTAGTCCGTCGTGTGAACGCAGGTGTGCTCTCTTTGCTTCACGCTCGCGAACTGGCGACGACGAGAATTTTAGCTGTCAAACGATATAGCTCGTAGGCTTATATATAAATATATATTTACTACATACCTATATTGAAGGTTGCTCGATCTTCATGGAATGGCAGAGGCCCAAAATCTAAAAAGGTTGAATGTCAAGCTCATGATATTCATATCTCGAAGTGGATGAGATTCTTGTCTAAGTGATCCATAGTGGCAGATGTAGAAAGAAAATGTATAAAACGTATCAATATTGTCAATATGTCAAGGACAATGTCAATAAGTTTTAAAAATTTCATACCCAATAAAACAAAATCTTAAAATCTAGAAACAAACTGTACTCTGTAATGAAGCAAATTGAAATTGTCACGTAGCACCTTTGAATTTGGTTCTCTTTTTATATTCACCATTTTATCGATTTTTATGCTATGCGAATGAAAGAAGTGCGTGCAATTTGTTCTATATCGATTCATGAATTTGAAAAAAAAATAAAAAAAATGCTAATCACATTGTCACGTTGCTGCTTCGTATTTCGTATTACACAGTGAGATTCCCATTTTCATATTTAAGAAACTTAATGTGCTCGTGTTCGATAATAACCAGATAAATTGTTTGCAAATTTCGTGGGTTCGATGATTAATTATTACAAGTCGAAAGGTACTTAATATTAATGACGATAAGTAGGCAGAGAGTATACGTGATACTTTATCCAGGTTCAATGTCTTATTAGGCCATAGTTGAATGATACTTACATATACAGTCGTCTTTAAATATGAGTGGAGTATGATTTTTGCATTTTAATAATGCAATTTGGCCAAAGAATTGTGTACTTGTAAAAATATGTACAATTAGAGAGATATATCATATATCAGCGTATATATTATGACTACTTTCAATCTGAAGCTTATCAATGGTTTGCATGCTTTATTTTTCCATTCGTTTTGTGACTGTAATTAGTCGTACACAGTCATAACATTTCTTTGAGTTTACATACCTTCAATTTTTTTTAAGTTTGTCACACAGGATTGTAATTGATGAGCTGCTTTTTCTTCAATCGGTACTGAGGACTCCCTTGAGTACGTACCACCAACGAAAATATAGATAGACTTCGTTGGTACCACCTAGCTAAAACGTCTATTCACGTAGTTCTTTAAATCATTGTTAGATGGTACTACCTCACAGTATCTGCGATACGATTCGTTTTTATTATTTTTATCCTGTAATGTACCTTAAGAGTCGTTCATGTACATATATGGTCAAATTGGATGTACCTTTTGCCTAAACGGGAAATTGTTTTTTTTTATACATAACGTATTGTTAAAAAAAAAAACACGTTTTGTTTAGAGCCAGCCTTAAGACCCTATTCATCTCTTAAAAAAAAATACTTTTAAAAAAATCCAGTAGCTCAACATTGAACGGATTTTTTTTTTCATTTTTATAAGAAAAAAACCAAAGAAAATTTAAGTTCAGATTTGTAATGAGTGACCTCTAAAATCCCCAAATACCAAATTTCCAGTAAATTGTAGGTAAAAAAATATCTATATATATATATATATATCTCTAAAGGGTTAAAAGATCCACCAAGTTTGCACACTTATCGTTATTATCGACAAAAAGGGTCTCGTCGACCGGCCATACTTCTAGATTTGAATTATTATTTTTTTCCTCAAACATTTTAATATCATAAAAAGTACTCCCTTATTATAACCCGAGAATCCATATGCAAGCGTGAACAATTGATGGACTCGAAAATTCAGACCACAAACGATATATGTCAATTACGCGTGAAACGAGGAAATATCACAATAAAAATGGTCAAATTGACCAACGGAGTTGAAAGTTCCCAGCGAGGCCAGCAATAATATTATACCCTATAAAGCAAGAAAAATCAATAAAACAAAGTATTATCGAATAATTGAGGATATCAGTTATTACATTTCCGATGAGGTTATAGGATAGCGTCGCACAATCTCGAAGCTACTCAGGAATCAGGAAAATCATCGAAATTCGTCATATAATGCGTTTCATTGAGTTCCGAAGTTGTCGTCATCGCTGCTAGCCGGCTCGTATCGATCCACGGTAAAAAACGACGACACGTTGGCGGCCGGGGGAGAGCAACGAGGAACGAAGTACACGTTTGAACACGCAACCACGCAAGCCCGGTACTGTCTCGGCGAAAACGTTGCCCGAGGTGGTTGTAGAGTATAATTCATCAGCCCACCATCATCATCATCATCATCTTCATCTTCATTATCGTTATCATCATCATCATCATCGTAATAATAATACCATCACCGAGACAAAAAAAAAATCATCACCGCACACGTTCTAGTGAAAAAATTGTGTAGCAAAAAATCAATTTATAAAAAGGACGGCGAAGAAGCCAACCGGTTATCAAAGATGACTGATCAGGAACAAGAGGAACTCGACTACTACATTATGTTTCCCTCATTTCCGGTGGCTACGACGACAACGACCAACAAGAGGAATGTAGAATCCAGCCTCGAAGAGCCAGATCAGCGTGAAGAGTTTGTCTTCGTTTACGAGGAGGACAAGAGACCGGTCGTTATTTTACTCGGATGGGCCGGCTGTCAGGACAAATATCTCGCAAAGTACAGTGCTATATATGAGGAAAAGAGGTAATGAATTAAAAAAAAAAAAACTGTCGTGTAACATTATTTTTTTTCGTAGTGTACACGAGGCACCACGCCAAATCGACAGGGCTCGTGATCTTCACCCTTTTACATTTGGTTCTCAATTTTTTATATAATTTTTACAATCCTATTAGTGGGATGCAGCATTTTAAAATTATTTTAAAAATGTTGAAAAAAAAAAATACGAAACTGAAGAAACAAAAGATTTGGTAAAATTTAATGTGAAAAAATTTGTAAATATCGGTGTGTTAGACATGAAAAACTTTAAGTCATATTCCAGAATGGGTCAGCCCTCGCTTCTATTTTTTCGATTTTTATTCAGTTGAAATATATACTTGAAATAATTCGTAATGCACGTCGACCAACCGCTGGATGCAGTTTAAAAATGTTGCTATCTGACACAGGATTTTTCAGAATTTTTTCAGATTTTTCAACCAGGGATTTCGTAAATCTGAAGGATCAGAATACAATAAGGTCCAATCAAATGAGTACGCAGTTAAGAAATCAGATAAAAATTCACAAATAATCTGTGTTGGATATAAAAATTTATAAGTTTCATTCCAGAGTCGGCCAGGACTCGATTCCATTTAGTCACGATTTTTTTTTCGTTCAGTTTTTCCTCGAACTCAAATGATCGCAAAATTTCAGAGGACAGCGAAGGTCACCAGCCTGTCGATTTTTTGCTTGGAATGCCCCATATACAATCATAATAAATGTGACATTACACATAATCATTATATAATATATTGGGATCGCTAAGTTATTAATTAGCAACTCTATTTCAGTCTTTTTTCTGTCTAATAATTTATTTTCTTATCATATATATTTTTGTCCCTTATTTCGGTATATATCTCTATATTTTATCTATTTTTTAACGATATTTCATCTTTGCCCTTATCACCTGCTATTATAATTTTATCATGAATGATCTAAAAATTAGGTGCTATCGAGGTTATTTCGTTTAATAATTAAGCGAAATCTATTAAGCCATAGAATAAAAGCGCATCATTATTTTGCAGTTCCAATTAATGATTTACGAACGTACTGTTTCTGATCAAGTTCCAAGTAATTTTATATGCCAGTAATTTTTGTCTATTCGTTCTCGTGTTGTAGAATTTTTCATGATGCATATATATTAGGTCAGTTGTGAGTTGTGATCCCGCGTGGCAATAATGTCCGAAATACGAATATCTCTGTACGATCGAAATTCCTCACTTTTCCATCTGTAGAACGACGCAGAATCAATGTTACCATGTAAAAGCGACGCCGGTCGATTGGTAAATTTTGCCGCAACGCCGGGTCAGCGGGTGAAACGAATTGCGCTTCAGCTGGCTTCCGGTTTTCTTGCATATATATCGCGTATTGTAGATACAACGGACTTGTATATCGACGTTAAGCTTATGTTCCGTATATTATTACATTTTACATGACGTCTATGATTATTATAAATCACTAAGGAACTTTTAATTATACAACATGCTAATTACCTTTCAAAGTCCGTTTCTACGTTGATTTTCCTCGTAGCAATGATAATTTTTCTCATTTTCGTCCCTTGACCCTGACATTTATTTTCGTAGATTTTGAAAAAATGTTCAAATTACATACGAGAATGAAAAACCAATTTTTAAAAATATTTTTTTACCATAATTCTCGAGAATATTATCAAATATTGATATTTATAATGAACGAATGAAAAATTATTCTTAATTCGAATTTTATTTTTCCATCTTTTTTTTTCTACTTACATTTATCGAAAGAAAGTTCGTCAATTTATAGACACTTGTTTATGTTTAATGCATTATATATTATATACATTATACTATCATAAAAAAAAACACAACTATCGTCTTCTCGTCAAAGCGATTGCGTGTCGTATTTTTCGACAGCTGCATCACACTACGTTACACAGCACCGGTTGAGTGTCTTTTCTGGCGAAGAGACCGAATGCCAAACATCGGTAAACGTCTAGTTCAAGTTATCGCCGATCGTAGCCTTGATGAACATCCGATATTCTTTCACGTATTCAGCAACGGAGGTGCTTTTCTGTATCAGCATGTCAGTCTTGCTATGCAACAGACCAGCAATCCCATCAAGGTACGATATAATTTCATAATTATTATATATTTTTAATTTGTTACGTAAAAAGTGAGGAAATTTTTATCCTATTCTCCGCCTGCGATTTATTTTGTTTTTCTTTAAACTATCTACAAGCTTATTTTATTTTCGAATTTAATAAATTCCTAGCAATTCAAACATGATTAGATATCACTTATGTTCATCATACAATAAGTCCATCATTTTTGGCATAATGAATTTTGCAATTTTTCGATTTTAAATAATGCCAAAAAAAATGATAAGCAAAACAATCCTTATTATTTTGGTATGAGGATTTATTTTCTTTTATCAACAAATTTCTTCTAACTTTTGCTAATGATTTAAAGACAAAGTAAATTTTTTTTTAGAGTATTATTTCATAAAATTTTAGACACAAAATCCAATCGATATCGTTTAGTTCACCAACAGTTCAAAAAATGATCAGAGCAAACATGGCATAGTTTGAGTTTTGTAAAAAGAAATCTCCGGACTAAAAATCGTTCAGCTTGCGGTTCTTAATTGTCGTTTTTTTTTGACAAAGTATTTTTTAATGTACGTACCTAATAATTTATTATTGTATGACACGTCATGTATCGATGCTACATTATTGCTGTTGTTGCAGGTGAAGGGTGTAATTTTCGATAGTGCACCTGGCGAAAGACGAGTTACCGCTTTGTTCAAAGCGATCAGCGCTATTCTAGGTGGACATCCGATTACTAATATTCCAATATCGTTCTTCATAACTGTCTTCCTGTCGATGTTGTGGCTCTACGAGGTAAGAAAGAACGTGAGAGGCTGTAAGGTGTATGCGAAAAATTTAATTTCATTGGAGTTTAGTTAATGAAAATTCAGAATTCAAATTCTATTTGAAAATTCAGAAAATTAGCAAAAACCTAATTATTCTCAAAGATCGCCTGGGGTTGATATCGTCCCCAGTCTAGAGTTATAGGCTTCAAAATCTACGTTTTTGCCAGAAATCTGAGGCTGAGTTGTCTAAAATAGTAATTTCTTCTTTTACTACCCTATTTGATCGGATCGAAATTCCCGTTGATCACGAATCACGTGCATCGAAAGCGTCGAATATTAATGTGAAAGCGCACTGAATCTAAAAATTTCACATTTTTATATCATTTTACTACTCTGTACCAAGTTTACATAATGATAATGATTATTATTCGCAGATAATTGCCCATGCATGGGGCAAAGGATACCCCGTACAGACGAATCCAATCGCGCTGGCCGAAGAAGTTCACTCCTGGCCCCAATTATTTCTATACTCAAATGCCGATACGTTGATACCTGCAATGGTAACTCTAACTTTATATTACTTTTCAATTTTAGTCTATTTAATAATAAGTTGAAGCAAAGTAGTTACGTTTGATAAATATCAGCCGTAACTACTTAAACACGAACTGCTGACCCTTTTGTCGTTCAACCATAAAATTAAAATAAAAACTAAGATCTGAGCAGTTATGCACTTTCGATTTAAAAAAAAAATATCTATAATATTGTTTCGATTGATTCGACAGTATTCAAATTATGTTTTCGATCGCAAAATTTTTAACTTTTCGTTACATATGAGTGAATAAAAAATGAATAAACCATTTGCAAACAATGAAGAATTATCGCATGCAAATATATCGGCCCAAATTTTCGTTGTATTTTATCGTGCAATGTGCCGATTTTTGCATTTTCATTTTTTTTTTTCCAATGTATCGAAAAATCAGCAAAAATCCGATTTCTAATCTTTTATTCTTTCCAGGACGTTGAAAAATTTGCGCGTCGACGGGCAGAAAGGGGTGTACGAGTTCAGCTCGTCCTGTTCACTGATTCGCCTCACGTTAAGCATTACGCTATGTATCGTGACGTCTACGTAAATACCGTGTGCACTTTCATTCACGAGTGTTTGACGACAAATTCGTCAGACATGTCGAGAATAGGAATGATAACCGGAAGTAGCAACACCGCATCATCGAAGTCACGATTATCGGGTGAAGAAACTTCGTTATTTTACGAAGCAGCACCAGGACTCACAAAACGTGTCGTTCTACTCCACGAGGCCTCGAAACCATTGATCTAAAGATTATAACGAAAAAAGATAACTCTAGGCCAGAAAATAGGATTGATAAATTCCGTATCGACGAACGAGAATGAAAAAAAATATATATATATATAGAAAAAATTTCGATCAACGAATTGAATCGAGAGAGAAACGGGTTTAAAGTTTGTGGTGAAAAATGTGCTTTAATGTCGCACAATTTGCGCTTTTGGTCTTCTTTGATGCGGTATTACTTTCGTATGCGGCAATTTTTTGGTTTATTTTTTTTTTTCAATTTTGAGCGCAACGAGTTATTACTGAAAATTTGAGAAAATAAAAGGTATTTAAGAGTGATAAGCTTAACATAGATAGAGCAGTTAAATTCGAGTGAGAATAGCATTTAGGCCTATACTGTGACGTAAAAGAGTTAGATACGATGAAAATGGAGAGAAAGTCGCAAATTTTAGAGATTTTTCCGCTTAGAAACTCCAGTTACACTTAAAACAAATGTTTAAAGTCATTGAGTGACGAGTTAAAAAAATATGTCGCCACGAAGGACGTCGCAGCGATAATGTTCCTTTCATATATTTTATTTTTTAAAACGGTTTGTATAATAAGAATATAAAAATTGTTAAAAATTCTCATTAATATGAAATAGTTCTATTTCATATTCATTTTTCTCTGAATGAATTACTTCAGTTTTCGAGTAAAATTCGCCAATGTTTCAATCAATGTTGAAGGAATCAACACTGATTTCCGTTTTTAATATACGTATTTCAAAAATACAAACGATTACGTGTAATCAAAAAAAAAAACGACATCCAGAATTTGTTTTCGCTATGGATTCTGAGTATTATTATACGTTTCGATACTATAGATATTTGGTAAATAATAATTATTCAACTGCTTTATTATGGGCATTCAAACAAGTGCGGAGAAAAAATAAATATACACAAAATTCTGTATATTTGGAGAATACAATTCGCCAAATATTCAAAATTTTGTATTTTTTTTTTCCCCTACATCTTTCCTACATCCTGAACAATATTTTTATCTGATGAGGCTGTCAGAAGCAGTCAAAAACCGGGAAACGACAAGAAAAAAAATTGTTCAAATATTATTAATCAAATATAAAAATATTGTTTTTTATTGCATACACATTATCGGCTCGTGGCAAAAGTAATTAATTACACAATGAGAGTAAGATTTTCTTCGACAATGACTCATCGTGTTCGTTAAATAGCTAATCATTTTCTTTGTTTTTTATTTTCTTCGAATTAGTCTTGCTCGAAAAATTAGCATTGCTTACTTAGCACAAGAGAGAACGATCGAGATCGCATCTCGTACTTCCTGACACGTTTCTTACGTTGGTACAAAGTTCTTCGTGTATATTGGAATCTAAAAGTACCAAAATACACTTTTACATGTCAATGGCGACTTTTTAAAAAAATTCATCGTCGATCTACTCAAACTAAAAGGTATTTTAAACACAGGGGTATATTCTGGTCCATGAAATAAAGCGAAAATATCAAATAAAAAGACGCACAAATCGTCCATGTAATGTCTCCTTCAGTCGCAATGTCTTTTTAAAGCAGTTGTTTCTTGTAATAGAATAATTGAATGACTTTCTGATTTTTTCTTTTTCAACTCGATAGTGAAAGATTACGCGAATTAAAAAAAAAAACATAATTATATTACTCAGAGTCCATGCACGCAAAGTCTGTCGAGCTGGTCTTGATCCTTTGCAATATTATAGATTATATCACTGATTAATTTAACACAAAAAAAAATGGAAAAAATGCTATAAATTCCTGTCTATATAGATATATTATCTCTCGTCATGTCTCTCGTCCATCGATAACGGTTAACGATCTGTACAACACACAAATATATTTTGATCTGTCAAAGTTTAGTTACGAATAAATAAGACTGATAAACGCCTTTTGATGTCTCTGAATTTAGTTGAGAGAAAAAAAAACATTCGACGAGAACTTCACGCCAATATTTATTGGCAGATTTCTTCAATTTGGAGTAATTATCATCGAGTAATTTTGTGATACAAGCAGGACTGGCGGAAAAGTATGGTGATAATATTCGCGTGTACGACGATTTTTACGATTATCCGGAATTATCCGTTCGGCGATCGAATCGAAGATGGTTTAATAGCATCGAAGAATCTTGGCACGATAGAGCAACATCCGAACGAATAGATTGTCTCACTTATTTTCTTCATAATAATCCGTCAGACTCGTCAGATTCAACGGAATTTAATGAAAAGACAAATAAATCTTCTGGAAACTTTTCTGCTGATAAAAATCGTTCCTCATTCATTCGTGAAGACGGAAAGGTAACATTTCATTTTCAACATTTGGTTGATCCAGCAAAAGTTGTTGAGGACTACGTAGCAGCGAATGCCTATAGCAAGTTAGTACAGAATAGTAAAATAGTAAAAGTAAAAAATAATTAAAACAAGATCTTGAAAAAAAATCGGATTATAAAATTTTCAAATTGCTGCCTCATTCTTTTTAATCACTCGCAATGCCTCGTTTATAAGCCGATTATGTAAGCATTTTGGCTTTCGTATAGAGGAAGCTGTGTGAAGGGCGAGGAGGATGAGCAAGCAATCTGCGAAAATCTCATTTTGGAGGCTTCTTTAGCGTTTTCATTTTTAATTAATTATTTGATTGACCGCTTAAAGAATTTTTTTTCTCGTTTTAATGTCATAAAATTTTACCTCCTTTTATCGATACTTGGTAAATTAAATGAAGATTTGATTTTCTATAATCGTCCTTTTCACTTTTCAACTTTTCTGCAGCATTTAAGTTGATGTGAAACAGATAATATTTAGCAAGATCCATCAGAACCCAGAATTAACGAATTCAGAGGCCTCTGAATTCGTTGCCAGAATATATCAAATCGCGATCAAATCGCGATGAATTACGCATAATTGTGGCCACTTAAATATACTTTCCTAAATATTATCTAAATAGAAGAATTAATAAGAACTACTGAGAACATGTTTTATCGCATAAATTTACGCTCTTCAAATTCAAACAAGTGTGTGAATTTTTATAAATATCATATGAAAAAAAAGAGCATGGCTTGAGTTATACTTGAGATGTTAATGGGGCAAAAATCATGTTCATCGGAATCAATTTACTTCTATGAGAAAACAATTCAATAATCTGATGAATATTAATTATACAAATAATAATAATATTCTTATTAAAAATAATTACGATAATAATAATAACTTGGGATCTTTGGGAAGTCACAGAACTAGACTTTCTAAAGTTGATAAGAAGAAGTTACCAAAGATTACTCGAAAGTTTAACGAAGATCAGGAAGATACAGATGAAGAATTTAAAAGTGAGGATTTCGAGAGTAATTTGGATATATCGAATGCCCTGAAATCATCGAATAACGCGAAGAAGGTTAAAATATTAAAATTACTACATTAGAATTATAAAATTTGTGTATGTGCACTTTTTCAACAATATTTATGCTTACTTTATTTATTTGTCAGATTTATCACCGTATAAAATGTTATACTAAGATTCTGAAATTAGAGAATTTCCATAAAAATCAGTGTTTGGCGGTTTTTTATAATTAATTTTATAATATTAGCGACCCCGAAAAGTTTCGTTAGCCGATTTTAATGCGGTATTCCAAAAATAGGTTTTAGTCCGTCATTTTGAATCCGCTACTTTTCATTAAGAATTTTCTACCTTACCTTATGATTACGTAAGTAATCAGCGACCCGAAAAATCACGAATTATTCGTTTCCCCATAAAAATCAATCATTTCATACATTTTTTTCGTTTATTGCAAAGTTACCTTTTTTGCCCCCCAATAAAATCCTCGTGCAACAGTTTTTATTGAAATTTAACCGGTTCAAAAGCTTATGTCGACTGTATCGGAAATTTAGTAAAAAATTGAAAAAAAAACCTTTTAATTCCTTGCATCATTAGTGTCTGTTTGGATTTTTCAGACCAATGCAAAAATTGTGAAGCCAAAGCGAGCAAACATGCGAAAATTGCCCGAAAGAGTATCGGCAACGAAAAATTTTGTCTTTGAGTTTTGTCCTGAGGAAAATGCGACAGATCTCAAAGGCACTGCCGATCGTCCAAAATTGCCCACAGCACGTAAACTTCCGAGAAAAAATGTCCCAAAAAGATCATTCGAGTTACCCAAATTACAAAGCGTAGAATCGAAGACGAATTCCGACACGAGAACTATACATTTCGGCTGTGCAAAAACGTCATTGCCGGGTATTAAAAAAAAACAGTGCTCGAATGTGACAATTCCAATGATGGAAACGGAGAAGTCAAAATGGCAAATATTCAAGAAAGAGAAAAAATGGCTTCGTGAAAATAATAAAATGACAACATCACGAATGGGAGATTTTCACGATGCATTGGAAATAATAAAACATAATATTGAGGATGGTTTGCAAAATTCTTATTACGAAAAAAATTCAAATGATTCTATGCAACGTAAATTTGTCGATTGTTTGAAAAATGTACCAAATTTGATATCAGAGGGTGCGAGAACGAGGGATAAAATTTATCCGAAACATGATAGTCTGACGAGTGGTGGTGATGCGAGCTTGGAAGAATTGCAGAGACGTTTGAGAATGGAAAAAATTATTGGCAACAGTTTCAAATCGAGTACGTTAGGTTCGATGAAAAAATCGTGGTTGGACGATGACGATAAAATTGCAACTAATTACCACGACCACGTTAAGTGTCATAATCCAAAGCAAGATATGAAGGTGGGTCGCGATTATCCAAACTATCTAAAATAGAGATGAGAAATGTGTACGATTTTTTAGGCAGATGCATAAACCTCGTTCATGAAGTATTTTAAAAGTACTAGCCAACTCTAATAACCCAATAAGCCAAAGCTTAAATAACATAAATAAAGTACTTTACGTCAATAACGTAAATAGTAACAGAAATTACGTAATCTAAATAACGAACGCAAAATAAATAACATAGAAGTTGTAAATAAAACAAATTATCGACGAAACAAAAAATTAACGCAAATTTGAAAATGTAAAAAAAATCTCGATACCCTGTGAGATATACGAGTTTTGACTAAGCTGAAGGGTAGAGTGGGCGAGCAATATTTAAACAATATAGGGAATAGAAATTAATCGACTTATGTGCATTTATAAATTTTTCCTATCTATAATAATACATTATTACGCAGTAAATATTTTTATTTTTATTATTTGATTATTTATTTTTGCCAGGCGATTCATCAAAAAACTCCGACGAAGACGATCGAGCCAATTGAGAAAATTGAAAAATTTCGCATGAAAACGGGCATTGAAAGTTATCTTGATACATATGATGCAAAGGACAGAATCAAGCGAGAAGAAAAAAATGATGTTGGACATTCAGAAATGCAACAACCATCGACGAAAGAGGTGGCCGATATTTTGGCAAAATTGAATATTCGGAATGGTGATTTTTTCGAATCTGTCGGCAAGGAAATTTCAACATTGACAAATTACGATTTGGGGGACATTTTCTCGACGAAAAATGTTAGCAATTCCAGAGATATGTGGACGGGAATTGACGACGATAATTTGAAATATCGCGAAGATAATAACGATAAATCGCGAAAGATCGGAGAACTGAAAGAAACCAGCACGGGAATTCGAGATCACGTCATGTGCAATGAAACGAATAAAAAATTTGCCAAGGATGAGGAATATTGGCTAGACGAGAAGACTTTTTTGAAAATGGGTTTGAACGAATCGAAAGATCGAATACCAGATCATTTTATATCGCCTATTTTAAAATCCGTTTATCTTCGTACCGATCCTGATCTCAATCCTATGTAAAAAAAAAAAAAAAAAAAAAAAAACAAAAAAGTTTTCCAATACATTGATTAAATTGGAGTGATAAAGCTCGAATAAATTTATGTATCCGTTTAGTTCGAAAGATCCTGATCCTTCGAAGGATACGAAATCATAATAAAATTACAAATGAAAAAGTTTATACAAATGAAAATCATCCAATGTTATATTCGATAATCGCTAAATTTTTTATCATCGAAAAAAAAAACCGAACCACAAGAAAACCAGCCACATATTTTCGGAATTGTTTAAGCAACTGTGAAGAATTGTTTTGCTTTGCAATATCTCGGGACAATGATGTCGCGTATAATGACTGAATATATGTAAAATAATAATAATAATTAGGAATAAAATGATGGAAAAATTTATATTTAATGAAAATAAAAGATTTTTGCATTCACGAAAACCAGTTTTTTTTTTTTGGCCAGCCGAAAAAATTATTCGATACTGAATGTTCGATGAAAGTTAAAATATTTTTTTAATTTATTTACAGTATGATCTTTTACATAATGTACAATGCGTTCGCACAAGTGCCAAATAAATGTTTATAACAATATCATGACATGAAGGCATTTTCTTCTCGTCAAATCTCTCTTCGCAGGGTAATCTCAAAAATGTAACGCGAATCAATTTGAAAATGTGATGATATGTGTTATTCAGTCGCATTCGTCGTTGTTTTTTCTTCGAAAAATTGGGAAAATTTTCGTACTGGAAAGGCCGTGATTACGATCTCACGTCGTACGGATCATAATACCGGAAGTGCTGAGCTGTGGCTTTGATAAATAATCGCGCCAGTAAAATTGATTGCAGCCGCTAAAACGAAAACTGGCATCCAACGACCGTGAGATGCGGTAACCAATTCGGCGGTCAGCGGTCCACAGAGTATGCCAGGAATAGTCGCCTAGAATGTATCGTTCGTTGTAAGGCCCTCAAGGATTGTACGTTATTTTCGATAAAAACTAAAAATTTAACTTGTAGTGCATCACATTGAGATCGAAATTTCAATACAATTCCGACTATTACGAAAATAACAAAAATATTGAGTTCAAAAAATAATAAAGCCAAAAATTTATCAATTAAACAATTAAAATGTTTTTTATTCGAATATCGTAAAAAATCATTGGCTTTCTTGATTAATTGGAATCTTCTTTTATCATTCAATTCTTTTATCATTCATGTTGACTGTTGAAAATATAGAATTGCAACTCGAAAAATTAAAAAAATTGAATATTTTCTGAGTAAAATTGTTTCATCTTGAAGAATTTCTAACAAATGCGATATGTTTCAGTAAACAAGCCGCAGATTCTTTGGTGATGAAACGTTTTTTTTATTAATTTAAAATTATTTATTCCAATGTACTGAAATTTTCAACGTACATAAATTTGAAATTTAACTGCGTAATATTCTATGCTGAATATCCTTAGCAAATAAACGATCAACTTTTAGATAAATGCTTACGATTGTGTTTGATACGGCGAAAGTTATTCCAGCATGGTTTGGTGCTACGTCCGCATGATTGCTGAGATGTCCCGCTGAATTGCAAGCGCACAGCCCCATGGATATCGATACAAATCTGTTCAAAAATTAAAATACAAGTCACTTTGGTAGGAAAACGCATGTACGTACGAAATTTTCATCATAAGTTTTGTGGCGCTGTACGTACATCACTGCTGCAAGCAAATTGTCAACGGCACAGAAAGCCAATAGGAATGCTCCTGGACCAATTAGGCCAATATTGGTCATTAATCTTCTTACAGATAAGATTGGCCATCGTTTTTGTATGAGATTATCGGCACTGTGACCCGCAACTATAAAAAACAAAGAAAATATACACATTAAATCGTGCTTGGCTCTGTGTTAATTAACATTAACCATCTGAAAACTGGAATTTCCATTTTAAACTACCGTAACCCATATGTTCTAATCGAGACGACAAAAGCAAGAATATTTCACGTTTTGTGCATTTTTGTATGGAATTTTTGATTTTTTCGCAATCACGTAGAAAAAATGTAAACATTTTTGCAACTAAATTTGATCAAAATTAATGAAGCTATTCTGATTTTCGAATTTTTCAAATTTTCGACCCAACACAATTTCAAACCTATACAATGGTTAAAATCAAGCAAATGTTAAGGACAAGAGTAAAAAGGTGCAAATTCCAAATTGCATTTTTTCTTTAGTAACAATATAAAATAAAAATCTTATTTTAAATATTTCTTATGGGGACCTAGAGATTTAGGGACCTATATCCATGTATTCTTTCCTACTGAGTTCTCACGAAACGAGAAGCCCGAAAAGCTGAATTTTCGTCAAAAACTCTGCTAATAAAGGATTAATGGTAAATATTTTGTTTTCCGAAATCAGTACATACCGATTCCAACGAGGGAATTGACGATATACGGAAGTGCAGTAAGGCTAATACTTTCTTTGTTAGCGGACAAATTTCTTGCCAAGTAAGTGGGGAGCCATTGCATTATAATGTAGTTGCTCCAATTCATGGCAAAATGTGCTATATACAAAGCCCAGAGAGGCCAGTGAGCCATAAATTCTGTCCACCTTAGGCTTCTGTTTTGAATTACCTTAAAACAAAGTAAATAAGCATTAAGCTTCATAGTTATATTATTTCTCTCTCAGTGTGGAGAAAGTAAAGTATGATTTATCTTAGAATATTGTTCCTCAAACACACTACGAAAAAATCAGAAAACGTACATTTTCCACTCTCTATAAACGTATTCTCAATGTATTGCTGAAATCAATTCTACTTCCGGCCAATTGTCATTTGAGTTCCAATAAAATATTACATTGTCCTGTACAAACGATGTATCAACAGTAATAGGCATTCATTATTATTGATAAAACCCTTGAAAATGGAACTTTTCGAATATTACTGATGATCCACAATTGATTTGCAACAATAATAACAATAAGAGCTATAATAATATAATAAGTATTTATTATATACCTAATAAAGATAAAGTAAACTCGACTCGACGCACTCATGGGTAACAAAGAGGGTGTAAAGCACCTGTGCCACCAAAACCCATTACTTATCGTAATAATAATAGTATAATATTGAATTAAATCGTGATACATCATAATTTAATAAAATAATAGACATTATTTTTTCTAAACAACCCATTTTTTTTGCTGTTCCACTCCTGCTATACTTATTTCAGCAATAAAAACTCAGCATACCTCAAAAGCCTTCAAAAAAATCATAATACTATTTTCCTTAGATATTTATATTTTAAAGTCTAAGGCTATTTACCTTTGGTACGAATATCGGTATCTCGTCCTGAGAATTTGTTTCATGATAAAGAATCATCCATAATAGAGTCCAAAAAATGCCCACTGTGCCGAACAAATAGAAGCCACTTTGCCATGGCAAATGTGGACAAATCTGTTGATTAATGAGACAAAATCTTTTGCAAAATTCATGACAAAAGACAAGGGAACAACAAATTTCAATATCACATGAAACTTGACAGCTTTTTTTATATTATCTACATATATATTAGGCTATTCCATTTCAGATTATTTTTTCATTTCTCAAAATAAAAAAATGTGCATTTTTTTGAATATATTGCGATTTGAAAAAAAATGAAATCATAGTACCTAATTTGACAAAGCAGAGTATAATATATTCGAAAAAATTCCGCTTCCACCCCTTGTAAAATCAAGTTTTGGGCTCTAAAAACACCTCGCGAAAGGGGATCTCTGGTCATTGATTCTAAGAGGCGCCACATTTTTAGTTATAAATGACGAATGCAGCACCCCTTATGATTTTTTGCAAGTGCTTCCATTTCGCGAGGAACGTTTTCAAGTATAATTCTATACTTTTTTATTATGGGAATCGAAAAAAAAAGTTCTGAAATGAAACATGAATATATATATTTTTTTATTCGAAAAAACTTACTATGGAAGCAACGACCTGACCAACGGAGCCAGCTGCAACTAGATAACCGAATGCTCTGGACCTTTCCTCAACAGGAACATTGTGAGCGAATAAATGAAATATCACTGGCAGTCCTGTAAAAATATTCGTTCATTTGGTCATCTGAAATTCTTTTTTTTTCTAAGCTCGTAATCTTCTTTTTTTATATAGAAAAAATCTTTACCGAGACCCTCGCCAAGGCCAAGAATCACTCGGCAGATTATGAGCAATGGCACAGAGTGCGCCAAAAAAGGAGTTATCACTGTACTGATTGACCACAATAAAACTGCTGACATCAAAACTGTCTTGCAGCCAAATCTGTTGGCTGTGCTTGCTCCTATTATCTGTGGTGAAAAAAAAAACATATTTACCTACATTTTTGTTTGTAGATTTTTTTTTCATACTTCAGAATACAGGATAACATTATTTGCCCTTACAAAGTCCAACCGGGGTCAAAACTACCCACAATTCTCATTCGATTACAATAGTTACTTTGATGAATTCGATTTTTTTATCTTGTTAATTGTTTTAAAAAAACTATTATATGCCAAAATATTCCAAAGATTCTGAGAAATCGATGCACGTATTTTTGAGATTAAATAATATGCCATGGAATTGGTAACGACTGAAGCTTGTGGCAGATTGACCTGCATGAATATACTTTTTTCTAAGGTTTTTTTTTTTTTCGTTCTCTTTAACGAATGAGTGAAAATTTTTAGCTGCAATAAAAAAAACTATCATAATCACCTGACTCGTAAAATAGCCAAAAGCAAACGCTGACAAAATCCATCCTTGCCAGTGTAAATTCCATTTGAATTGATCGGTCATTGGGACAATAGCAATTGGCATTATAACACGATCGGCTGCATTTATAAAATTAGCCGCTGAACATAACGCGACAATGCGCGATGTACGCGGTAACAATGATAATCTCGGCATTTCTTATTGTTTTCCTTCTCCAACTTTACACACCGGTTCTTTTTGTTTTGTTTTTTTTTTTTATCTTTTATTCACCGCGTTCGTGTCACATTGGATGGTCATTTTTTCTCTTCCTGTCACACAACGTAACCTCAAAATTTATCGAAGATAATTCAACGTCTATACCGTGGGGAATATCACTCGTTTGAAATAATCCACAAACTCGATCGTTTCGACATCTTACACTCTATGATAATACAGCTTAAAAATGCGTTCATGTATTTACAAATTAATTGGTAAACATTTTTTTGTGACAATCCTTCTGACGTCTTGTGAAAAGAGCTTTGAAAAACGCTTTGAAAAATTTCGACGTGTCAAATACGTCACTAGCAAGCATATGGAAAAGGATGACATCCTTAAACATGCTTTAAACACGGAAACGCGCGTAGGCGAGCGTACGTTTGAAAAAAAAGCGGAAGAGTGGCAATAAAAGAGAAGAATAGGCAGCTCAGATGTTTTTGTCGATCTATGCGTAGAGTTATAAGAAAAAAGGAATTTTTATAGAAAAGAAGCTTTCTGATCCAATAATAAAATAAGCGAAAAAGCTTCTGTTCTATTGTCATTTCAGTTTCTTTAACAAAATCCACTTCAAAATTTGTTTTCATCACTCCAAGAGAGACACCACAAATGCTTTTATCAGTCTCTGCTTTGTCTTATTATAAGAAAGCGTTTGTTCCATAACGAGTTCAGTTTTTCGCAAAATCCCTCAAACCTTTAATTTTCATCATCATCATCATTAAAGACATCAAAAATAATTTGCGTTTTTTGTTTTTTAATCTATGAGGGAAAATACTCCCATGAAGAAGGCTCGATTATCTCAAAATTTTCGGGAATAAAGCAGAATCAAACAAAACAGAGAATCGATAGACGAAGTTCTTTTGCTTTTCCGTAAAAAAATTATCAAAGCACCTTAAAGGGTATTATAGTTCTACTTACCAGCGGTCGGTATTAATGTGTTTCGATGTGACACTGCTAGATGTCGTGCGATCGTTGTTTCGTTGCCATGGTGACGGTCGCGTGGGACTAGAGCGGGCTTGTTTTTCGCGGGAATTAACTTATTTTCATTTCACCTTTCACATGTAATAAAATCGTGCACAAGTCGAAAGAAGGTTACACGTTGATATCATGTCCCTGTCGTACAGTTATTATCCGGATTATTTTTCTATAAGTGACATTTTGGCAACCGAAGAGCGTATAACTTGTCGTGTTGAGCTCGCTTTGCCACGATTAGGTAAGCGATGACAACAACATATACGTAATAAATACTATATAAAAACCGATACTTTATTTCCATTATTGCTTATATTTTTCTGCAATTATTGTACTTTCCGTGGATTTTCTACTAGCTTATTATCGAGATTATCTAGTACCGTATTATCGCGAAGCATTGCGAAAGTGCAAAAATTGCAAGCAACTCGAACTAAACGACGAAAACGTTGTAGGGAACATGAAAAATTCGACAAATTATAAAAACTTGCAATAAAAGTGCTGAGTCTCCAAAAGTCTTTTATCCCTGTATTTACTAGAAAAAAAAACATTTTTTATCCTCGAAATGGCATCATTTTATCGTCAACACTTCATTTAGGGGATTCTTCAAACGATATTTCATGTTTTTGCTAGGCTTTTTGGATATATCTTCCGAAGATGAAGATTTAAAACCTGGAACGAAGCTCGAATTACCTTTTTGGTTGGCTCACTCGCTGAACGCTAGAAGAAGACCAATGGTCAGTGTCGAAATGCCCAAAGTTTACAAAGAAGGTTATCGGTGAGTGAACATTTTATGTTTTCCATTTTTATCAAGATTTTAGGTTATGAGTTAACAATTATTCACTTTAATTGTGTCAAAAAATTGCCAAAGGGAAATTTTTAGGGTCAAAGTACCCAAAGTTTACAATGAAGGCTATCGATGAGTGATATGTTTATCATTTTATCAAGATTTTAGGTTATGAGTTCATAATCTTGTGAACAAATTGCCAAGGGCAAATTTGTAGAAATTTGATTGCCTGTACCAATGCCTGGGCATGTCTTAGTCTATACACACCACTCTGAATATTTGGTTTTGTTATTACTTGACTTGACAAGATTTTCCTTTCTCACGTATCCATTTCATGCTTTGTGTCATTCATGATCAAAAGCAACATTTTGTTGTCTGAAATGAAATCTCTCTCTCTCAACCTTTGTTTCCTTTGGTCTACAAAGGTCCCTGATGAGAAAACTTTTTTTACAATTATTTTACTTCCTCATAAACTTGCTCATAGACTTCCTCATAGACCTCGACAGATTTGATTCTAAAATCATCATTGTGGCGCCAACTGGTGTTTCAAAAAGGATACAAAGATAAGATCCGGACAGAGTATCAAAGTCAGCTACAGCTGACTTTTATTCTGCTCAAAATACTTTGCCCATGTCGAACAATGTTATTATTTTGTCATTGGAAACGATACGCCATTTTTTCCAATTTTTATCAAAGAATAAAACATTTCGAGGAAGATTAAGGGCCCTTTTTATGTTATGTCGTCCAGATTTCATTTTCACACTCCGGAAATGAAGCTGGTGCACTCTCCGTGATTTTTGAAATTTAATTTACACGTGCCTAAAATTAAAAAAATTATATAACATTTTTAAATATATTCATACATTAATTTATGCAATTTTAGCAGCCAAATGTAATGTTTCTTGAGGAAAAAAAATATTTTTCATATTCTTCATGAAAGAAGCAACTTTATTAGGTCGGCAAAATTTACAACAAAAATTTAATTAAAAAGTTAACAGAAAACTATAGTTCTTGAGTTATATAATTTTTTTCTGGGACTTTTTCAAGAGATAGATTTGATTTGAAATAAATTCAGCGTTTTCTGAATAATTGAATAGAAAAATTTGAAATTATTCACAGAAAATCTTGTCCCCTAGTTCCACCCTATTCTGCGGAGTTCATTTGCTGCGTTAGTGGCGAAATTAATGGTGGAGCCTCTTCTTCTAATCCCGAATAATTAAGTGGCTCCTAGAATGTCCACTCAATGAATCAGCAATGTTTATTCATTGGAAAGACATTAATCGTATTTCCGGACATTTTTTCTGCTTTGTGCTCCTATTAATATTCTTTCTTGATAGAATTCATCACATGAGACTATTAATCGAAAGTATGAGGAGTCGAATTGTTCTAATTTGCGAAGAATTCTCGCAAGTTTTTAATCTCTACGATCAATGATCAAATGGTCAAGGAGCTTAACCCAAATCCAAACCCAAACTGTTCTAATTAGTTCAACATTTAAGACATTTTTAATTTTGAAATGTTCATTTTGAATCTTAAATAAGCAATTCTAAGACCACAAATTGTCACTGCCAGTTGCAACCAAACAGAATATTTTTTTGTTCAGCTATATTGTCTGCGAGATTTTCAATTAGCATGAATGAACTTTTCTTTCCCACGGGGTACAGTTTATTTTACTTTAAATTCAGTGTCGAGTAGAGATTGCCATATTTCTTTAAAATCAGTCGGCATTTTTATAGCGAGCAGTCGAGTTAAAATGGTAACTCGCAGACTTGCTCACGTACATCCAATGGTTTACCGGAAAATAAATTTTAAAATTTGGAGGATAATCCTGAGCGTCCGATTACTGGTACCGTTACATTAATTTGCTTGTATTTTCACGAGATACTAAATTCTATTGACAGTGAAATAATTTCAATTAGCTTTCGAATGAACTTTTCTTTGCCACGGGGTACAGTTTATTTTACTTTGAATTCAGTGTCGAGTAGAGATTCCCATATTTCTTTAAAACCAGTCGGCATTTTTATAGCGAGCAGTCGAGTTAAAATGGTAACTCGCAGACTTGCTCACAAACATCCAATGGTTTACTGGAAAATAAATTTTAAAATTTGGGTAAACAATCGTGAGCGTCCGATTACTGGTACAGTTACATTAATTTGCTCGTATTTTCACGAGATACTAAATTCTATTGACAGTGAAATATTGGAGGCTGACGCTTGTGCCGTTACGCTCAGTAAATGGAATCCTCATTATTACGAGTTAGGAATGTGTTTGAGGCAGTTCAACAATCGAGAATGCGAAAAGATAACAGACAGTTTACTTCAGGTTGGTAAAGCGAATTTTTTTCCTTACCGAACAACCAACTTCATTTTTCTATTTTTTTTTTACCCCTGATATATTTCAGACATTCAAAACTCGATTCAGACTCGTAATGGATTGGGCCCAAAATCCTGTCTCCGATCCGTCATTAGGAGCTCAATTACCAACGATGGAGAAACTCTTATTTTTAGCTGGTAGAAAAGCCCGAGCTCTTCTAATCGAGTGGCTAAAAAAAGGTGGAGGTAACATCGAAACTTCCGAAGTTGTTGCAAATTTAATGAAAAAACGTAAACGTATGGATTTTTGATACAAGGGGAATTGTAAAAGAGGCAGTCTGTTGATAATTACGAATTCACATAAAGTTTTTCAATTTTTCTGTACCAATTTTTTCTATATATTAATAAAAAAGAATATTGTTCTTTTCATTTGCTTTTCAATTATTCATCCTCGCTTCACCATTGAATGATCATTTGTTTCATAACAATTATTACCTTTCGTGATGAAAATCTTTGAATCACATATCCCTTTATTTTTGAATATACAAAAAAATATCGTATGTAATATTACATAATTAAATAACAAGTATAAATTTCATATACATTTCTTGTACGAAATAATTCGTAATAAACTGTGACAATGCTTGAAAAAAATTAGTAGTAATAATATTAATAATAATAATAATAATAATAATATATGAGGCAACAGATAATGATAACAATTTATTTCACAACCCACGACTAATATTATGTCAGAATACCTTAATTATCAATAATTTGTCACCCATTTGTTAAATGAAACGACGTATTAAGTGTGTCACGGAACCTTCCTTTTTTTTCCCCTCGATGAGCAATTGACTTTAGTTAAGCTATGAATTAATGTTTGCGATTGTATAATTTTTCGTACATATCACCTCGAGATCGCACGATTTTACAATGAAGTTTACGTTGTTGCTTTATCATACATTAGATCCAATAAATTTCTGAAACTTGAAAGAACGCTCGAGATACAATTTTCACTCGATCCTTACGCGATAATTAATATTAGAACCCAAATTCATCATATTATTTATTGCTCAACGTCCGGACTTAATTCGATCTCGGTAGGGAAAAATTAATTGATAATTGGGTTGCGCAACACTTTGAATATTGCATCGTAATGTCAATATTTTTTACGCGACTATTATTGATTAATTAACAACAAAAATGGAATACCCATTACACGTCCACCTATCGTGGTATTACTAAATTATAATTGCATTGCAATGGCGTACACTTTTATTTTCAAGAATAACAAAAAATGAAAACGTTTGGCACGTTTTATATTTTCCTTTTTTCTTTGCGATTTAAAAATTATTTACGATGATATACAATATTTGTCAGTATTTTTTCGTAGCTGGAATGTTGTTGAAATATATGTACATACAGAAGTGAACTTACAGAAGGAAAGAATGCTTCAATTTGCTTTGCGTATTTCAAACACACTCATCGTACTCAAACATTCGCAGATATAAACAGGGAGCTCGTAAAATTCAATGTAGAGGATAAAGGAAACGCAATTATTGAATAAAAAATGGGGGAGGTTTGCAAGCTATAAAGTAACTATGCAGAGCAATCGTGACAAAAAATTAACAATTTATTTTTTAAACTTTGATCAAATCCAACAATAGCCCGTATCGATCAAACACGATAAATTATTTTCCGACTATATATTTTATTTTTCCACTTGAAGAGAAAGTTAACGATAATCCCAAATGTGAGATTCATGGAAATATTTTCCCGAGTATAAGAATCGTGCATCGAGTAAAATGAAAAAAAAGATAAACTGGGCAAGAGAAGTTGAATGGGTTATTTATTTTAAATAAAACATAAAGTTAACGAGTGTATTTCCAATTACATGATTGCAGTTTGCGAACATTGAAAATTCCAAACTATAAATTATTCCAAGTTTTTCCGAGTGTCCAAGACAAATTTTAAGACGAAATTTCTAAAATTGTGAGTAGAGTTTTTTTTATTTTTTTTTCAATATGAATGACGAATTTTTGTCGGTAATACTCATCCATTAACGAAAATATGACTTGGCTGTGAGAGACTTGTAGCATTTGGTCTATAAGAGATGATATTTCGATGAAAAAGTAGGGTAGTAATAAGAAAAAAATGAACCTTCAGAAAAAGGCTAATTTTTTTTTCTTCGTACACCGTATTACGAATAGCTCCTAGGATGTCCAAAGTCTCACCTCAATAATTGCGAATGGCGTCTCAATAATTGAAATACGGCCAGAATAGCCAAAGTATTTCGGATAACTAAACTACACAATATAACGAGTTAATATAAGAAAAAATAAACTTTTCATTAATTCACATTAATCTTAACTCGTGAAATATAGAAGAGAAACTATTAAATGCGCAAAAATTGCAAAAATTTTATACTTCGATTTATTGTCATTGAAGTTGCATTGCTTTTATCCGCTCGCCCATTAGAAGATCATCAAAGTTGTTATTACGTCTTAAAGGACACGCGAAGATAAAACATAAATGGGGAAAATGATCTTATTCGTTATCACATGTGATACCTGTTTAAATCGACGATATTATTTCAGTGAATCGCTACGATTTGTTTATGTTCTCTTAAAAAAGTATCATTTCTTAAGTGTTTATATATATATATATATATTTTTTTTTCATTTATTTACAAACTCGCCAGTAATTTGTAATTGCGCTATGACTAAAGCACGACTAACGCTTAGATTGAGCAATGTTTTTGAGCACCAGAAGCAAATCCAACACTAACAAAGTAATTGGAGCAACTCGTGGTCGGTTTGCTTCAAGGAATTCTTTGCAATGATACTAAATTTATTTATTTATGTACACAACGTATACTCCTGTATGGCCGATACTAATACATAAATTTAGTCGAAAAAAAAAAGAAACAAAAAAAAAAAATTATACCGTGTTGAGCTATTTTCCCCGACAGGCTGAAGATTGTAACTTTTTTTTTGCGCAAATATTATCCGCGATAACCTCTGATCTTGCAGCGAGGCTACGACCTCGTCTGGTATTTTTTATTGAGCATTATCGAGGCTATTTCTCGCAATGCTTCGCTTATGCTTACATCTCATATTCTAACAAAATATAACGTGAAATAAAAAATATTTTTAAAACTATGTACCCAGCTGATTTCCGGTTTGAGCTAATTCATGTCATAACGGGGCCGAACACTTTTTTTTTTCCTTCTTCAATAATATACGCTGAACCCACGCTAAGCTTTCCTAATTTAATGTCGAGACTTTTAAGGAAGTACAATTGTAGTTTTTCATTTTGCATATTAATGCCGAACTAACAAAAATTATATTTCCATGTTTTCGATAGTTGGTCAAAGTTATTAATGCTGTAATTTATGCAAATAAGACGTACTAACGCGTTATTATGTGATTTTTCATCACATATCCCACTGGACCCATTTTTTTCACAGAATCCATTTTAACGATGATAAATCGAATCAAACAGTAAGCTCGTTTTAAGTGTCAAAAAAGTTTAAGTCTGGTATCTTTTTTTCCAATTATGATCCGTATATAACGTTTGTTCGATTGAAATTCATTCAACTCGTATTTATTGAAAAATAAACTATTAAATTGCCCTTGGGCATTTGTCATATCGATGATTTTCTAACCACGAGTGCATATAAGCAATGCATATATATATATATATATATATATAAGCATAGCTTAGCACCCTTACTGAATTAGACCATTGATAGATATATATATATAATATAATAAATATATATAATATATGTAATATAATATAATATATGTAATATAATATAATATATATAATATATATATAATATAATACATATAAGGTTCCACAAACAATTATTCGTTTGAGGGAACCAAAAAATTAAGAACGTCCCAGTAAATTAAATGACTTTCCTAAGTGAGAATTTTTATCAACAAAGTGACTGGGCGATTTAATAGACAGCTTTGCAATGAACGCAAACACTCCGACTTAAACTTGAAACAGGATATCAAAAGTTAACAAATGAATTTTATTATTCAGTTTAGAAATATGAAGCTCGCTTATTGAGTTTTTGTGTCTAGATCAATCCTTCATGCCATTAAAATTGTTCTCGCAGTGTCCATGACTCAAGTGACAAGATATTTTTAACTTCGGTAATGCCAAGTAGGAAAAATATACATAATTATCGTCAATAAAATTTTCACAGCATTCTCAAATTGGTGTTTTTTGCTCATCTGCTGTGATTTATACAAATTAGGGCAAATAAAATATTTAGTGAACCGTTTAACATTATACCACGGTATATATATATTTTTTTGTGGTCATGGATAAATTTTTCTTTGATTATATGCTGCCTTATTATAAATGGCACTGTAAACTACTCTGGATTTTGATAATAATGGCCGCTCAACTCTCGTTTCGGTATACAATTTTGTTTCGTGATTTCACCGATATTAGCGCTCGTGTCGTTGTGAACTCGGGGTTTCGACGCGATGGAGAGAATAATGTGTCTTCGTAATGATCTGAATACTTAAAAGATGAAGAAAGCCGAAGGTTAACAAGTAAAATTAAATTCTTTGTGCTTTGTAATTAATTGTATGTAATGTACAAAGCTTGGTGTCTGGCTGGTGCCCCTGCCAGTCTTTTATTATGCATCAGGCATCAAGGAAGAACAGTCTGAATTATATGCCTCGTGTTTACGTTCTTCAGTCTATTTGTGTTTTTAAATATATACAAAGTTTTTAATGTGGAATAAAAATCAAGGTGACTGAGTGAATTAACGTTCAGTTTCAATTCCGCTCAACGTTTATTTATTATTAATTGCCATTGCTTTACACCCAATGATAGGATGTAAATGCAAATTAATATTTAACGCATGAAACATTCCTCCCTTACAGACTGAAGCAGAGTCTTGAGAAACGAGAGGCTCGTGAAAACCCTTAATTTCTTTATATCGTCAAATAGGCTCGAGTAACTTTTTTCCCTTCATGTCAAATGATCGAAGCAAATCGTTTCATTATAATTCAAATTAATTTCACGTTTTTTTTTTTTTACAATTCCGTACACACAGAAACTAATCAAGTTATTTATTAAATTTTTTCTCAGCTTCCTTGAGCACCAATTATTATACAATACTAAAGTTTTCCCGAGATAAACGACGCTCTTACCGGAAATAATTAATGTTTTATTCTCCAAGAATCTTCATTGTACGCCTAAAGTCGTCTTAGCCCAACAGCTTTCTTCAATGCTCGATAAAAAGAAAGTTACTAATTTCAATTGTTGTAAATTGTTAAGATTAAAATTTCGAATGTCACCTAGCTGCGTCAACATTTTTCTTGGATTTAAGGAGAAAAAATTGGACTACGACAACGATAAGTCGACTGGATAAGAGTTCGCAACTTGGTGCAAAGCTAAAAGCATGAGCATAGTTTTTTTTTTTTTAATTCAAGTCGTGTCACTTTCCTATTTATCTCTGCCATTACAAGCTCTCAGAATCACATCAGTGACAGTTCTAGAATCATTTTTTTCTCTCTTTCGTTAGACACGTGAGTTCTTGGCGACAAGAGCGCTGCGATTGGTGTAATTTCGAATGAAAATTATAGACGATTTTTCACAAATGCACACACAGTAGTAGTACCGCGACGTTCATTCTCCTTTATTCTATTCTTCATGGGATCCTCTTACAAAAAAGAAAGGGAGAATGTAAGAAATATTGAATTCTATTCGGATTCATGATCGAGAAATCAAGTGGGGACTTTCCAGTATCAGTGTGGTGGGTTAATCGCTGTCACTTTATTTGTCCTATGATTGGCTACTCAAAGAGTATAATACTGTCACTCGCTGTATCCGAAATGATTAATGGATGGCAGCCGACACAAACTCACTTAGTATCAGCTCAAATAACGACAATGAAAAAAACGTTTATCTTTGAAAAAAAACAACAAATATTTGACATTCTAATCTGGTTAAAAGTATCGCAGAATTTTAATCCTGCGCGTAGCCTGCCATACTTTTCTATAGGCCTCTAGCGTAACATACAACGCGTGTACGTATAACAAAATCAGTACATCTCATTTGGCTGTTCGCGGCATAACTGGCGTGTAAATTTCATGCATTTATACGCAAACACAAGCTCATGTATCATACTTGTAGAGATACGCTACAGGCCTATACTGTTGAAATATTGGTACAAAATATTAGCATCAAAAAAATTTGTAACATTTTTTCATTTTAAGCGCGTATTGAGAAGCCGAGAGACATGGCGTGTGAAATTAACGCAGCAAGAAACTTTGAGCGCATGAGACTTGGTACTATTAAAATCAGAGTGATTTTTGATAAATTTATCACCCAATTTTTATACCCACGTGCGACTAACTCATTCAAACAAACCACAGCATTAATAACCTTTAGTTCTAAAAATGTATAAAAATTATTTATTCAGTTCGAGTCTGATTTTTTAATACACGAAGAAAAATATTTATTCGAAATCAAATTTGTTAAACGGAGATTTGTTTAACTTAAATAGAATTTTTTCGATTCGATGCATGTCTTTGAATCGAATTAATTCTATCATCTCGAAGAGTGTAATCTCGAACTATCAAATCTGATTGAAATAAATAATTTCAATCTAGGTGTAAGGAGTGATAATCCATGAGTGGACGCAAGCAAAAATCTCTCATAAGTCACTCCAATACTAAACCATTTACGCCTGCATAAGCCGATAATTAAATGATATTAGACAGAAATTAATTCTTGCTTTGTCCTACTTTTGACATGAATTTTGATAATTATTGAACAAATCTCATTGCTATTAATTCAATTCAATTTCTATTAAATTTCAATTGAAACTGAACTGAATTTAACACAAATTTACATGAAAATGTTTCTTTAACTGTTTCTCCAATTTACTCCTCTCTAATTTCCGCTCTGCTTCAATTTACTTCAGCTCGCACCAAAGGAAGAATTATGTTTCAATTATTTTTCCTCGCAGGATATATAAGCTACGTGCTTGTCCGAGGAAGCTTTTGTACCGAAACTTCAAAATTCAGCATTGTTTTGTGGCTCATTGTTCAGACGATAGACAAGCAGGACTAAAAGTTCTACAATCCTAAAAGAGACCGCGAATATTTGTGATACGGAGACGTTCGTAGGTGGTGTGGGAGCGGGCACTAAAAATTCTCTCGTACTTGTACTCGTACTCGCCCTTCTCTCGATCACTCTCAGCAAATTGTCCCAAGTCAAATGGTCATATTCGTCAATAATCGTCACTCGTAAATACTCGCAATATCTCTGGAGCGAATTTATACGATACCAGATTTAAAAATTAATATTTTAAAGAATTTTTTTTGTTATACCGAGATCCATGTGACGAGAATCCAATCGACGTTTTCAGGGATATTTTTAGTAGCTCAACTCCATAGTAATGTCATAACGATCGTTGTCTAGTCAGAATGTCGTTTCAGTCTCGAGACTCGGTTCCTGTTTGAAAAGCCGAAAACCAGCCACGATCGTGTTTTCGTCGTCATTGGTGATTGGCGTCAAGTCTCTGAGAATCATAACTGGACTAACAGCCCCAAGCATATGATCCTGAGGACTCAATGGACCATTATTAGCCGGTGTTAAAGGGCTGCTAGGACTCTCGTTGCTGCTCACGTAACTTCCGGGTGCGTTTGATATCTGAAGAGGTGTCGTTGATCCATTCATTTCCACTGTGGCGCCACCGAGCAACATTTCCTGCAGCAGACTGTCGATGTGAGCTACTCCGAACAAACGAACAAATTGTATTTGCTCGATCATCTGCCACGAGATCGATTGCAGTGCTGGCAGTGTCAAAAGTATTTCGCCAAAACGACCTCGACTATCGTACTGTCGATCGCTTATGTAGTCCTCCAGATTTATTTGTATCTGATAACGGAGATGCTTTATTCTCGCTGGTTCACTCAAACCTTTCGCATCTGGGGGAAAATTAAAATAAAAAGCTTCCCTGAGTATTGAATAATGATCCAAATGTCTTAGTTTCAATATCAACCAGTTCTTTTTTTTTTTTTTTTCATGAAAGTTCGAGATAGCAATGAATGGATGGAAATTTTTGTTGGGCAATGAAAAATGAATATGATCTTTCAAACGAGTATTTTGAACAATGTTAACTGATTTTATTGAGCCACAGAGAAAAAAAAACGAAAAATTTCTCAAAAATATCTAGAGTTCTTAGAGACGCGTAGGAGATTTTCTGACAAATTTTATCAGCAATCTCTCACCTTACAAGCAACAGCTGTTAATCGTCTTCGTCAAGATATCATTTGGTCGTTCCTTTGAAATATTCAGGAAGGAATAGATTCGTCTAGCTCAAAAGCCACCAAAATCTGTGAGATTTTGTGTGACATATTTTAGAAATTTGTGCTTGTAGGATATCTGGGAATATGCTAAATGCAGTACTACCAACATTCGTAAAATGTAAATCTTCGTCACTAAAAAAAAACTACTTCAATAGACCTATTGCCAGTAATTGTCAAAATTTTATTTTATACTCTACATATGGCGTTCTATTCTCATTACTGTTTTTATTTCGAACACATTTTTCTTTATTTTCCATAATCCGCGTCAGAAATAGTTTTCGGTCAATTCAGCAACAAGCAACAAACCGAGAAAAAGAAAAATTTCTCTGATATGGGTTTTTTACTTTACAGTGTAATATTATAACATATTTTCAGTAATCTCTAAACATTACAGTCATTTGAGTTTGGTCTTTAAATACAATTTTCGAGAAAATCATAAGTTTCGTTGTGTAAGGACTCAGCAGTAGCTGTCATAGTTGAAGACAAAATTTGGCGAATTGAGAATCGATGTGTAATTTGTTTAAAGGCGATAAAGTCAGGCCAAAAGCTTCGATCAATTATTTATAGAAATCTTAAAACAATTTACTAACTGAAACAGTCGACTCTAGACTGAATAAAAAGTTGTTGAGATAAAAATATAGTAGTATCGTTATTTTACTGAATCGTTAGCTCAGTTCGTCTAATTCATCAAGAATATATTCGTTCGATTTCGACGAATGACAGGTGTAATTTGTTTATCAAAAAATTCGTCAATAGAACCAACGAGCTACATTTTTCATTCAGCACCTTGAGTTTCAAAAAAATTGACTTCCATAATTGTTCAGTCATTTTTTTGTTTTTTTTTTTTTTTTTCATAAACGAATGAGTTAAACTGTTAATAAATAAATTAAAAAATAACTTACTCGGATCAAAGAATACGATTGCCTTGAGACATGCAAATTCCGTATCGTCGATCTGTACCTCGTTCAACGGTTTCACAAGTTCATCCATCACACGTATTCCTACTCTGCTTATGTCCAAATCTTGATTTCGCCCCTCTGTGGAAAAAGATATTACTAACAACCACGGTTATACCGTTCAAATCGAAGATTAAGACTGAGTCCGGTTATTTGGCAAATATCCTCCAATCTCGTTTTGTTTTTTTTCATCACGATAAACAAACAAAAAGCCAAAAGTCCTCTTTCGACATGCAGCGAAGAAAATTTATTAAATTTTGGCAACGAAAACACGTATTACCGGACTCAGTCAACTAGCTACACCCCAATGGAAACGTGCAAGTATTCGATTCGTCCAGTTTTTCGTATAAAGAAAAAAAAAACTTTCATTTTTCTTCTAGCGTCACATAGCCACGGTTTTCGTGTTGCTAATCGATCTCCATTTTCTACCATCCGCATTTTTATCTTCATCAATGTGCTGTCGTCACTTTTCCTAAGATATATTGACACTGTAGCGTGCATTGGCTCACTCAACTCGTTTGTAATCTAAGTTTGGACTAAGTAATAATAGAAAAAACTGGACGATCCGTATGGAGAATATCGTCTCAGGTCACAAATCGAAACCAATAAAATCCCAATGAGGTTTTATATCTAGAATAAAATGATTTTTTTATTTTTTTTTTTCTCGACATTGAGAAAGGGGACTTTAGGCATGAAAGCAGGTATCTGTAATACCCCGAGCAAGGGATTACTAATTTTCTTTCTCATTTCGTATCTGTTATCCAAATACCACCATCCCCGTATAGATCAAATGGTATTTTCTACATGGTAAAGAAAATTCAGCATGTTAAAGACCACGGTTCAAACCATTTTGTGAACTTTTGACCTGTGTGGAGGCATTCGGTGTAAACGGGAACATTCTTTACGGTTTCAAAGCGACAATACTTTTCACACATTTCCTTCAGAGACAGATGAATGACGATCATATTTTTTTTTTGTCTATCGATGCTGAATCGAAGAGGGGCAAACACCGCTCGATACTTTTCTTCGATTTAATTCAGTCATTTTCGAGGAAAATGTGTTAAACGTTTTGAGGTTAGAATCCATATTTGCTCAAGCTGTTGAAAATTAGCGATCAAGTGTCGCTGGTATGGACGCATCTTAACGATGCTGTTGATTAAACATAAAACTTTTCACAGTGTAACCGTTAGAAAAAAATTGAGTTATTCCGTGGTGTATGGAGTTTTATTCGGATGGTTTTTTATTTAATTTAATTTTATCTTTTATCGGCTATCGCCATCTCAGCATATTCAGATGGTTTGAGCGAAGCTTGAAAGAAAAAATATCAAACTTTTGCCACGTTTGTTTACTTTGGAGGACCCTCTTCGAAACTTATTCGCATTGAGAAATAATTTTACCAGTTTTTCATCGAAAGAATCCTTTTGCCCAGCGTTTTTATGGATAAGACAAAATTATATGTTAGACACACATCGATAAATATTTTACAAGCTAAGATTATGAACAATGCATGCAAATTTTTGCGCCCATCTCAAGTTAGCCCTGTCTCTTGGCGATAAGCTTGAGCTGTGACTAATTTCTCCCAGCTTAACGAGACTTTAGTCACACATATATATATATATATATATGTATATATATATTTTGTTGCCAAAACTTGTCATTGACTTGTGCAGAATTTACTGACAAAAAGCCCTTTGCCGTCTATTTACAAAAACTTTACGTACCAGGACAACTTTTCGTGATGACACAATTGTTGCCGAGTAAAAGGACATCGGTGAGATGCATACTGCGCCTCGCAACGCCGAGAAGAAGATGCTCACCAGCGTGTGCCCGTAAAAGTGCAACTTGATCGTCGAGCGTTAACTCGCTGAAGGCTGGAATGTATTTGGCCCACTCGACGAGAATCAACAATTGTTGTTTCATACTGTCGCAAACATCGTTTATATTTGCTATTTGTTTGTTGCTCAAGTCTGTCTCGTTGCTAGGACTTCCCAATTGTTGAACCTGTTGGCGAGCAAATTTTAATATTTAAATTTCAAATAAAAATATTATATGACAATGACAGTGTTTGGAGGTTTAAACTGACCTCTAAAGCTGCCCCAACTTGTCTGCTGAGCATTTCAGCCTGGAGCAAAGAAACGACGGACAATCCACCACCATTGTTTGTCTGTTCCTCGTAGCTTGGTCTCCTGCAACTTATACGATCTCGCTCATTCTGCACGGCTAGAAAATTCATAATAAAAAAAAAAACACACACACACACAAAAAATTATGAAAAATTCTTAACGCGACTTAATTCTCCAGTTATTTAAATTTTGATTCCTCGTCGAGAAAGCTTTTGTCGTTTTTTTTTCTTTCAATAACAAAGAAAAAAAAAAAACAAGAATATATGAATAATCATAGAATGAATACAGGCCGATTCTGGGCTAGATAATTTTTGATTGAAATTTTTTAAAACTCCCATAGCTTTTAATATTTTTTTTAAGCAGCTATATAATGCAAAATTTAGACAAGTCCTTTTTCGTAATATACTTTTTGCAAACCACCTCTTGAAAAAATTGCTCGAAGAAGGAAAATAGTGACCATTTTATGTGAAACTTTTTGCTAGCTTTTTTTCTGTGTATTATGATTAACCAATAAGAATTTATAGCTCACCTTCCTTCTTCATGCCAGCTTTGAAGCACTTACGAAGCCTGCAATATCTGCATTGATTACGTTTGTCCTTGTCCACAACGCAATTTCTGCTAAATCTGCCAAAGGAATTCAATAATAATCACTGTCTCTGTGTACTCGCGTTATACGCAAACGGAAAAAACTCATATCATCAAGAAACTTTTATTAATAGTTCATAGCGTGGATTTTCGCAATAATAATGCGAAAAATAATCAACTATAAACGCATTAATTAATTGCACTCTTGCACAATTATTTTTCTTACAGCAACATTTTTTTTTCTTCTTGGAATTATATCGAGATCAGTTTTTATAAGTGAGTTTCACAGATTAGATTCAATACTTTCCTATATATTATATATATTAAATATTTTCAAAGTGCTCGTGTACGATTAAAAATCGTTGCAGAATCGATATTTAAAAATCTCGAACTTGACGATATTGAGGCTTCGATAATCCGAATAACGAATATTGAAAGAGAGTGTGAGTGTATGTGTGTAAGATCAAAAAGTATATGTAAGATCAAAAATCGTTGCAGAATCGAAATTAAAAAATCTCATTAAATATTTTCAAAGTGCTCGTGTACGATTAAAAATCGTTGCAGAATCGATATTTAAAAATCTCGAACTTGACGATATTGAGGCTTCGATAATCCGAATAACGAATATTGAGAGTGTGAGTGTATGTGTGTTTTTTTTCTCAATAATAACAAACACGTTCTTGCGAGAGTTGTAGATTCTGCCAAGTCATTATTAAGGAGCTCAGCTATACAATTATCAGGACAATTCAAATTACCAATTGGAAATATTTATATGCTCCTCTTTAACAGTTGGATGATCTTCGTGCGTGAGAAATTTCAGAAAGATTAGCCGTCTCATTTCTCAGATAGGAACAGTGAACGTAATGGAAATATACAGAAAATGGGGCATATGTTACCTCAACTCAACCTTCATTTAACCTTGACCATCAGATTTAGACCTTTATTGTTTCGTTTCCTTTTCTCTAATGAGCAAAGTGTACGTACTCAATATTTTAAATAATGTTTATGCTTCGCTTTACAAAGTTGACATTTTTCGAAAGTTCGAGAGTCAAATGAAATTTAACCCTTTCCATATACCATGTGAAAAACTCCACCCCATACAAACATGGGTCTTTCGAGTTTGACGATTTTTTTTCCCCTATTCAAAGTCGTTCTAAAAATTCCGAAAAATTTGTAAATATAGTTTGAATTTTGTGGAATCGCCTTTATTTTATATTCGAAAAAAAAACAATTAAGTTTAGTATTATTTAATTATCGAAGAATAATCAATAATTTTGAGAAGATAAATTGAATCGACCGGAAACGAAAGAGCCATAATTGTACGGAAAGGATTTAATATTTTATGTATCGGAAAAATCATGGCTGTGCCTACACGTCCACCAACAGTTTTACACACAGACACCCGGACGAGCAGACATTTAGATATAAATAAAATCATTCATATGCTAGGCTAATAATTAAAAAAAAAAAAAAAACAAAAGCTCACCTGCACGTGTACAGATGATTCTTTCTGACTGATCTACGAAAGAAACCTTTGCAGCCATCGCAAGAAGCCGCACCGTAATGCTTGCCCGTTGCACGATCACCACAGATCGCACAATGCTGTGAGAGAACGCCGGTGACTCCGGATCCCGGAATACCGAGTACGGAACCACCAGCACCTCCTGCACCCATGCTCAGATCAGCATCTAAAACATTCAAAAATAACGCTCATAGTAAATAAAAACGAATAGAAAATTAATTGCGATAAAATTATATACAATTTAATTACATTAAATTGTTTTATCAGTTAAATTTTATTAACGATAATATATTTATCATCATTATTATTATTATTATTATTGTCATGTTTTTCATTTTATCGAGTGGCAAGCTGATGCCACTTTAATTTAAACAAGAGTTCGGGAAAACCCACAGAGTTAAATGAGACCTTCTCGAAGTACAGAATTTTTGCATGTAATTTGAAACTGGGTGATCTCGAAAACCTCTTCGGATATCGATTTTCGTTCCAATCGGATTCGTCCCAAATATTGTGAAATTCGTTCTGCTGTAATAGGGAAACAGACAGGCAGAGAAAACCAAAATTCGACAATTCAAATTGAAAAAATTGTCTGTCAATTAGTAATTGATAGTAATTGATTTTCAATTGTGCTTTTTACACATAGAAATGGGACGATCCAGTAAAATATAATTCATAATTATAACAATTCGGAATAAAAGGTTTTCGCTGCAGGTCCTCTCGAATAATGATTTCTGCTGATGGCATTACGATATGGTCGAGGCTCGTTGTAATTGATTTTCAATTGTGCTTTTTACACATAGAAATGGGACGAGGCAGTAAAATATAATTCATAATTATAACAATTCGGAATAAAAGGTTCTCGCTGCAGGTTCTCTCGAATAATGATTTCTGCTGATGGCATTACGATATGGTCGAGGCTCGTTGTAATTGATTTTCAATTGTGCTTTTTCCACATAGAAATGGGACGATGCAGTAAAATATAATTCATAATTATAACAATTCGGAATAAAAGGTTTTCGCTGCAGGTTCTCTCGAATAATGATTTCTGCTGATGGCATTACGATATGGTCGAGGCTCGTTGTAATTAATTTTCAATTGTGCTTTATCCACATAGAAATGGGACGATGCAGTAAAATATAATTCATAATTGTAGCAATTCGGAATAAAAGGTTTTCGCTGCAGGTTCTCTCGAATAATGATTTCTGCTGATGGCATTACGATATGGTCGAGGCTCGTTGTAATTGTTTTTCAATTGTGCTTTTTACACATAGAAATGGGACGATGCAGTAAAATATAATTCATAATTATAAAAATTCGGAATAAAAGGTTCTCGCTGCAGGTTCTCTCGAATAATGATTTCTGCTGATGGCATTACGATATGGTCGAGGCTCGTTGTAATTGATTTTCAATTGTGCTTTTTACACATAGAAATGGGACGATGCAGTAAAATATAATTCATAATTATAACAATTCGGAATAAAAGGTTCTCGCTGCAGGTTCTCTCGAATAATGATTTCTGCTGATGGCATTACGATATGGTCGAGGCTCGTTGTAATTGATTTTCAATTGTGCTTTTTACACATAGAAATGGGACGATCCAGTAAAATATAATTCATAATTATAACAATTCGGAATAAAAGGTTCTCGCTGCAGGTTCTCTCGAATAATGATTTCTGCTGATGGCATTACGATATGGTCGAGGCTCGTTGTAATTGATTTTCAATTGTGCTTTTTACACATAGAAATGGGACGATCCAGTAAAATATAATTCATAATTATAACAATTCGGAATAAAAGGTTTTCGCTGCAGGTCCTCTCGAATAATGATTTCTGCTGATGGCATTACGATATGGTCGAGGCTCGTTGTAATTGATTTTCAATTGTGCTTTTTCCACATAGAAATGGGACGATCCAGTAAAATATAATTCATAATTATAACAATTCGGAATAAAAGGTTCTCGCTGCAGGTTCTCTCGAATAATGATTTCTGCTGATGGCATTACGATATGGTCGAGGCTCGTTGTAATTGATTTTCAATTGTGCTTTTTCCACATAGAAATGGGACGATGCAGTAAAATATAATTCATAATTATAACAATTCGGAATAAAAGGTTTTCGCTGCAGGTTCTCTCGAATAATGATTTCTGCTGATGGCATTACGATATGGTCGAGGCTCGTTGTAATTAATTTTCAATTGTGCTTTATCCACATAGAAATGGGACGATGCAGTAAAATATAATTCATAATTGTAGCAATTCGGAATAAAAGGTTTTCGCTGCAGGTTCTCTCGAATAATGATTTCTGCTGATGGCATTACGATATGGTCGAGGCTCGTTGTAATTGTTTTTCAATTGTGCTTTTTACACATAGAAATGGGACGATGCAGTAAAATATAATTCATAATTATAAAAATTCGGAATAAAAGTTTCTCGCTGCAGGTTCTCTCGAATAATGATTTCTGCTGATGGCATTACGATATGGTCGAGGCTCGTTGTAATTGATTTTCAATTGTGCTTTTTACACATAGAAATGGGACGATGCAGTAAAATATAATTCATAATTATAACAATTCGGAATAAAAGGTTCTCGCTGCAGGTTCTCTCGAATAATGATTTCTGCTGATGGCATTACGATATGGTCGAGGCTCGTTGTAATTGATTTTCAATTGTGCTTTTTACACATAGAAATGGGACGATCCAGTAAAATATAATTCATAATTATAACAATTCGGAATAAAAGGTTCTCGCTGCAGGTTCTCTCGAATAATGATTTCTGCTGATGGCATTACGATATGGTCGAGGCTCGTTGTAATTGATTTTCAATTGTGCTTTTTACACATAGAAATGGGACGATCCAGTAAAATATAATTCATAATTATAACAATTCGGAATAAAAGGTTCTCGCTGCAGGTTCTCTCGAATAATGATTTCTGCTGATGGCATTACGATATGGTCGAGGCTCGTTGTAATTGATTTTCAATTGTGCTTTTTACACATAGAAATGGGACGATCCAGTAAAATATAATTCATAATTATAACAATTCGGAATAAAAGGTTTTCGCTGCAGGTCCTCTCGAATAATGATTTCTGCTGATGGCATTACGATATGGTCGAGGCTCGTTGTAATTGATTTTCAATTGTGCTTTATCCACATAGAAATGGGACGATGCAGTAAAATATAATTCATAATTATAACAATTCGGAATAAAAGATTTTCGCTGCAGGTTCTCTCGAATACTGATTTCTGCTGATGGCATAACGATATGGTCGAGGCTCGTTGTAATTGATTTTCAATTGTGCTTTTTACACATAGAAATGGGACGATCCAGTAAAATATAATTCATAATTCTAACAATTCGGAATAAAAGGTTTTCGCTGCAGGTTCTCTGGAATAATGATTTATTCTGCTGATGGCATAACATTACGATATGGTCGAGGCTCGTTGAGATGTAGAGCAGGTAAAGTAATGCAATGCCACCTTGAAGGAACGTGACTGCATTCGGAATATCGAGTAAAAAGAAAAAAAAAAAATACTCGATATTCCAAGCATGACATGTACCATTTTGCCGCAGGCAGAAGTGATTGAAGATACATATGTGAGACTTACATCTAATTTAGCAGCTAAATTTTTCCTACAAAATTCTAGTCAATAACATATTGAATTACAATATATGGTTGCAAACATCGTACCCATTTTTTTATACGAGGCAATTTTAACTTAGTTTCAAATATGTCTTAATATTATATTTTGAATATAAGAAAAGTGATTTTTTTTTTTTTAAGTGTATTTTCTTATTGCCTCACGTCTTTCCAAATGAGTCCAAGTCGATTGTTGTAGTCGGCTAGATTGTCCGGTGGTTTTTATTTGATTCCTTCATCGTTCATCGCCATATTCTCCTTTTCTATTCATCATTGGATGTACCATACGAATTCTAATTTAATCCCTGGGCCATTTAGGACATTCTTTGGCTACTTTTCTATTCTCCAGCCTTATCCCTGATTTATTCCAATCTAATAACTTTCTTCGGGCACAGCTCGCTGAAAAAATTCCAGACCGTTCTAGTTACCCAATCCTTGATTAACTCTAGCACGTCACACTCCGGTCCGGTGGACCCACAGTGCATTTCATTCTGTCAAAAATTGCTCAACTTCACTTGTTCGAAAAATTCAACTTTTCGAAGCGAATCGAATGGGTATATATATATATATATATATATATATATATATATATATATATATATATATATTTAGTAGTCTCAAGTATCCTCTCAAAAAATTCAAAGTTCATTTTAAGTTTTCTAGTCAAAATTAAAACTGAGATTTTTTTTTGGTCTGTCAAATCTGGGTCTTTTAATAAGGCACAGTCGAAATGAGTCTTGAATTTTTCCTACGTGGGAAACTTTGCATTAAAAAAATCATTTAAAATTTAACTTTGGTTATCAGTTACAAATTACTCTAGAGAGTTTAAGGAGTGTCTCGGAATTTTGTTAGATTTCTTAAAAGCCTAAAAAATGTGAAATAATCTATAGGGTAAACTCAAACGACCCAGACTGCTGACCGCGTCATTAAAAATATGCAGATGGAGTGGCATAAGTATGACGTGTTTCAGGGTTAAATAAGACTTCCAGCACTTCTTTCCATCAATCCCTACATTTTATCTGACTTTTTTTCTTTCGTCTTCCATCGATTCCACCAGTTTTTATCCTGCACAAACTCAACCCATCGCCGCAGCCACGTCCGTCGGACGCCATCGCTCAAAAACGAGTTTTTTTAAATCTACTTTAACCTGATTTATTTGTCGAATTATTGTAGGACCCTAAGACCCTATATATATATATATATATTAGTAGTCTCAAGTATCCTCTCAAAAAACTCAAAGTTCATTTTAAGTTTTCTAGTCAAAATTAAGACTGAGAATTTTTTTTTGACTGTCAGATGATGTCGGAGGGCCTGAGGTCCCAAAATAATTCTCCATCGGCAATCTGGGTCTTTTAATAATGCACAGTCGAAATGAGTCTTGAATTTTTCCTAAGTGGGAAGCTTTGCATTAAAAAAATCATTTAAAATTTAACTTTGGTTATCAGTTACAAATTACTCTAGAGAGTTTAAGGAGTGTCTCGGAATTTTGTTAGATTTCTTAAAAGCCTAAAAAATGTGAAATAATCTATAGGGTAAACTCAAACGATCCAGACTGCTGACCGCGTCATTAAAAATATGCAGATGGAGTGGCATAAGTATGACGTGTTTCAGGGTTAAATAAGACTTCCAGCACTTCTTTCCATCAATCCCTACACTTTATCTGACTTTTTTTCTTTCGTCTTCCATCGATTCCACCAGTTTTTATCCTGCACAAACTCAACCCATCGCCGCAGCCACGTCCGTCGGACGCCATCGCTCAAAAACGAGTTTTTTTAAATCTACTTTAACCTGATTTATTTGTCGAATTATTGTAGGACCCTAAGACCCTATATATATATATATTAGTAGTCTCAAGTATCCTCTCAAAAAACTCAAAGTTCATTTTAAGTTTTCTAGTCAAAATTAAGACTGAGAATTTTTTTTTGTCTGTCAGATGATGTCGGAGGGCCTGAGGTCCCAAAATAATTCTCCATCGGCAATCTGGGTCTTTTAATAATGCACAGTCGAAATGAGTCTTGAATTTTCTCTACGTGGGAAACTTTGCATTAAAAAAATCATTTAAAATTTAACTTTGGTTACTAGTTACAAATAACTCTAGAGAGTTTAAGGAGTGTCTCGGAATTTTGGTAGATTTCTTAAAAGCCTAAAAAATGTGAAATACTCTATAGGGTAAACTCAAACGACCCAGACTGCTGACCGCGTCATTAAAAATATGCAGATGGAGTGGCATAAGTATGACGTGTTTCAGGGTTAAATAAGACTTCCAGCACTTCTTTCCATCAATCCCTACATTTTATCTGACTTTTTTTCTTTCGTCTTCCATCGATTCCACCAGTTTTTATCCTGCACAAACTCAACCCATCGCCGCAGCCACGTCCGTCGGACGCCATCGCTCAAAAACGAGTTTTTTTAAATCTACTTTAACCTGATTTATTTGTCGAATTATTGTAGGACCCTAAGACCCTATATATATATATATTAGTAGTCTCAAGTATCCTCTCAAAAAACTCAAAGTTCATTTTAAGTTTTCTAGTCAAAATTAAGACTGAGAATTTTTTTTTGTCTGTCAGATGATGTCGGAGGGCCTGAGGTCCCAAAATAATTCTCCATCGGCAATCTGGGTCTTTTAATAATGCACAGTCGAAATGAGTCTTGAATTTTCTCTACGTGGGAAACTTTGCATTAAAAAAATCATTTAAAATTTAACTTTGGTTACTAGTTACAAATAACTCTAGAGAGTTTAAGGAGTGTCTCGGAATTTTGGTAGATTTCTTAAAAGCCTAAAAAATGTGAAATACTCTATAGGGTAAACTCAAACGACCCAGACTGCTGACCGCGTCATTAAAAATATGCAGATGGAGTGGCATAAGTATGACGTGTTTCAGGGTTAAATAAGACTTCCAGCACTTCTTTCCTTCAATCCCTACATTTTATCTGACTTTTTTTCTTTCGTCTTCCATCGATTCCACCAGTTTTTATCCTGCACAAACTCAACCCATCGCCGCAGCCACGTCCGTCGGACGCCATCGCTCAAAAACGAGTTTTTTTAAATCTACTTTAACCTGATTTATTTGTCGAATTATTGTAGGACCCTAAGACCCTATATATATATATATATTAGTAGTCTCAAGTATCCTCTCAAAAAACTCAAAGTTCATTTTAAGTTTTCTAGTCAAAATTAAGACTGAGAATTTTTTTTTGACTGTCAGATGATGTCGGAGGGCCTGAGGTCCCAAAATAATTCTCCATCGGCAATCTGGGTCTTTTAATAATGCACAGTCGAAATGAGTCTTGAATTTTTCCTAAGTGGGAAGCTTTGCATTAAAAAAATCATTTAAAATTTAACTTTGGTTACTAGTTACAAATAACTCTAGAGAGTTTAAGGAGTGTCTCGGAATTTTGGTAGATTTCTTAAAAGCCTAAAAAATGTGAAATAATCTATAGGGTAAACTCAAACGACCCAGACTGCTGACCGCGTCATTAAAAATATGCAGATGGAGTGGCATAAGTATGACGTGTTTCAGGGTTAAATAAGACTTTCAGCACTTCTTTCCATCAATCCCTACACTTTATCTAACTTTTTTTCTTCCGTCTTCGATCGATTCCACCAGTTTTTATCCTGCACAAACTCAACCCATCGCCGCAGCCACGTCTCAAAAACGAGTTTTTTTAAATCTACATTAACCTGATTTATTTGTCGAATTATTGTAGGATCCCTAAGACCGTCGATCTATATATATATATATTTTTATTAAATATAATTTTGAAAATTTGTCTACTCATACCAAAAACAAAAACTAGCAAACACGCGTTATTTTTTTTCGTAGGTTTTTGTCGCAATCGTCTCGTATACAAAATCTCGTTGTTATGCTTCTCGGCGGTCTTTTCGTCATCGTGGTCGTTGTCGTTCTCTCGTTATCTCCACGAGACGTATAAATATCGACATTTTTCGAGATATCCGCGATGGGTCATTCTTGTCTCTCTTTTTCCCTCGTTCTCGTGGTGCGGAAAGTTTCCTTTTTTTTTTAACACTGTTTTGTGTTGACTCCACAAATGTCGGGAGGTCGAGATAACCGTTATCTTGTACGTTAAACACAAATATGTAAAAACGTGTATAAAGTATTGGTATGTACGAGGTATGTAACATACATATGTAATTATTTATATATTTATACATACAATTTATTGGATTGAAAAATTAAATGCATTAATATATCATCGAACTTAAACGTTGTTAAGATCGATTTTTTCCAAGATTTGTCAAACTTCCAAAATTTTCCTCTTTTTTTACTTTTTGACCTCTCTGACAAATTGGCTCACCAAAAATACGTTAACAATAAAAACAAAAAATTTAATCGTTCTACAGTGACATTTCAACGAATCGTTAATGTCGAGCACGTGTTTACGATCGTTTTTCGATCGTGATTATTCGCCAAACAATAATTCTTAAACAATACACATACGTATTTATACTTTTGTTGAATTCGTGGATTCGAAAAATTCTCGTCAATCTTATTTGGTTTTTGCCATCAATCTCATTCGTTTCTCGAGAAATTCAACATTTTTCCATATTTAAGGACGAGATTATTAACTTGAATGCAGGTGTTATTAACTTGAATGCGAGATTATTAACTTGAATGCGAAAGCAAAAATACGAAAGCTGCAATGCTAACGATGCATTTTTTTGTACGGTTTGTAAAAAAAATACAAAAGAAAAAAAAACAGTTCTTTTCGTGCAACTACATATATCGTCTAACCTCGCTGAGAGATCGGGTCAATCTGTTTTTTATTTTTTATTTTTTTTGCAGCGTATAAAAAAATATATCTCTGATATCAAGACACGTTCAACGTCTTTACATAAACTACCTTAAAAATTCTTTAGCTATTATTATTATTATAATTATTATGATTGCAATAATTATAATAGTTCATTGTTTCGATAGTTTGATCGATATATCGATACAGATTAGAAATCTTTTTCAATTTTTGCACACGATCAGAACAAACTGCATCGTGCGTAAAATCTGCAAGATTTTTTATTACGCATTGTGTGCGCTTCATTACAGCGATTTAAGTGGAAATGTACATTTGGAAAAATTCATGCTCATTCGTAAAACACTTGAGAATGTAGTCACAAAAATTGCAATTTATGAGTCTCATAATTTTTTGTAAAATAAATTTTTAAAAATCACTAATTTTCATAGCCTCACACGAGTAACGTTGCTTGACCTCAGTAACATATGTAATTACGTACATAATTTTTTCTACTTTGAAGTCTACTTTGAAGTCTAATTTAAAATCTATGTTGAGAATTTGTTGGAGAATAAAAATTTAACAACAAGTCCTATGAGGAAAAAAATACAAGGTTGTCTTGATGGTCACTGAAAAGAATTCGATAATAAAAAAAAAAAAGCTACAATAATAAATTCCAGTTTGATGGATCGGAGATTTATAATTTGGCGTGTAATAATCTGACCTCGTACAATTATATCACCGAATATTATGATGACACGTTTGAGGATCTAGACACCATCAATTTTCGACAAAACAAATCTCTCATATTACAGAGGAGCAACGGTTAACGCATAATAAATTTATATTTTCTTAGCAATAAAAAAAGTAGCCTCCTATTATTGATATAAAATATATGAACGCGATAGGTTTCTTATACGGCGTTAAAGTGTTTTTTTTTTTTCATATATGCAGTTTTTTTTTCTCATTAACAAACTTTGTTAAACTTTTATCAACATTTTAGCTTTTTTTTTTTTTCAATCACGTGAAATTTTTCACATAAATTTCATTTTTCGATGCGATTTGCATTTAGCGAAAAATTTCTAATCGCCTAGGACAATTGAAAACGTGTAGGAAATAATCACACTGAAAATTTTCTGAATTTTACACCTGAGAAAATTAAAATTGTCAAAATTTCAGTTGGCCTTTGCCCTCGTTTGGCCAATTCCGATATTTCTGTGATTTTTTTTCAGCCTTAGACAACTTTCAGTTTGTTTCATAAAGATCCTTTAATTTTTGTGGCCGTCAGAACACTTTGAAAAACATCGAAGCCGAATGAAAAGGGGCGTAAAAAAAATCGAAGCTTTGATTTTGACAAATCTGTAATTTTGTTTTTTTTTTTCAATGGAGTTTGATAAAAAAAAAAAAGTGATGAAAATGTACTTTTATTGTTGAGTGAAATTACAGCCATTACAGTAAAGCAATTTATTTAACGCCAAAACTTTGAAGGAAAATTTGTTTCTTCTGTCTATTTAAATATTAGATGATTTTTTTTTTGACCTGATATTGAACTATGGATACGCTTAGAGATATATCTAGTCCCATTAGCAGGACATGCACAAAATGCGCGTATCTGATTTTAATGAATGTGCCCGAGGGCAAAAGTTCCTGGTTCTATTTTATTAAATGTATGCCCACCTTCACTGTAGTCCATTAAACACTTTCATTTTGTATATATATATAACTTTCATTCAGCAATCTCGAATGAAAATCTGATGGATTTTTCGAGCATTCGTACATTGCGTACAAAACTTTTTTTAAATAAATAAACATCCATGTTAAAAAAAATGTATGGCACGAGAGAAAAGTAACCAAAGGATAGAAATAACAAATTCTGTCCTTTCAATTGATCGGTCCTTTCGTTGTCCGATACGCTTTCAATTCTAGTTATTTTTTTGGGCAACCTGAACCCGTACTCTCGTACTTTGCTTTTACAAGTGTCACTTTTAATTCGTAAGTTTTCATGGAAGAAAATGTTTATCGACTGAATCAAGTGCTGATTTAGTCGATAAACTTAAGCAGCACTTAAGAATATAGGCCTCGGATAAATAATTCGTTTTTAATGGCGACTAACACTGGTTCCAATATCTACATCGTTTTACCGGTCAGACCAGTGATGCGATTGAAATGTTCGCGCGATTGAAAAAAACAGAAACTCATCAACGAGCATGAGAAACTTTGACTCATGAAATAATTCCCAGAAGTACAAGATCTAGCTATGTTTTGTACTACGAAGGGGTCCAGTTTAAAAAAACGAGAGGATCAAATGAATTTCCAAAATAGACGCAAATGTGCAATACGATTACTGCCTGGCTGCACTATCAGTGGAGTGAAGGGAGGAAAAAAACAGAAACTCGCCAACGAGCATAAAATTTTGACTTATTCTAAATATCCCAGAGGTGCAAAATCTAGCTATGTTTTATACGAGGTGGTTCAGTTTAAAAAAACGAGAGGATCAAATGAATTTCCAAAATAGACGCAAATGTGCAATACGATTAATGCCTGGCTGCACTATCGGTGGAGTGAAGGGAGGAAAAAAAGAGAAACTCGCCAACGAGCATAAAATTTTGACTTATTCTAAATATCCCAGAGGTGCAAAATCTATCTATGTTTTGTACTACGAGGTGGTCCAGTTGAAAAAAACGAGAGGATCAAATGAATTTCCAAAATACACGTAAATATAAAAGAAGATACGAATATGTGCAATACGGCTAATGCCTGTCTGCACTATCGGTGGGGCAGAGGGAGGAAAAAAACAGAAACTCGCCAACGAGCATAAGACTTTGACTTATATTGCGGTAGGTTCGGTATTAACAGTAAGCGATACGTGTTCCCTGTCATGAGTGTGACGACGATGAATAGGTTTTTCTCTCCCTCTCTTGCTCTTTCCACTGAAACATATTGTCGTCGCGGTTGTGCCAGTTTAAAGTCCAAACACCCGATTCGTCACCCACGTTACTCGTCTCTGCCAGTCGATCGGTAGACACCAGAACGATAGGAAATACAGGAGAGATCTGCATTCATACCCTTCCTTAACATCCCCACCCCTTTTTATTTTAACGCATCAAGCAAGGTCAACATCCACGCAGACTTAACATGTACAGTCGCAAGACGCTTACAGTTATGTCTGCGTAAGATAATTATGGCAGAGATTAGATACAGTTGATGCAACATTATTATTGTTCATTAGTTTCTAAATTGTTGGAATTATTTCAAGTTATTAATTCAAATTGAAAATTCGTCAGATAAATTTCTTCAATTCTTCTGTGCCCAATTTTATTTATTATTATTTTTATTTATTTTCACAACTATTAATCATTTTTATAATTCAATTTTTTTTTCCATTTGTCTGAATATTTTGTGTCGTTAAAAGATCGAATTTTTTACGTTATATTTTCTAGTCTATTTTTGCATCTTTTTGTTCTAATCGTTCAATGAATTTACCATTTCCTCAATGTTTTCAAAAATATAATTTCATCGATAATAATCAATGCTCATAATTATAAAGTGAACGTCACTTTCTTTAATCCCTAGAGACAGTTTCATAATTATTGCTAATAGCCAAGAAGATATCGAGTTGAAAGTCCATGAAGAGTAAACAATTTTTTTTTTATCTCCCATAATATTTCGTCGTAGTGATGCAACCTTACGACATCAATAAAACATTTTCAAAGTTAGCTTTAGTTTGCAGAATTAATGGCTAAAATATATATCGGGTATTCCAACTGAACCGAATCCACTTCTCGGCTCAACATTTTCGATTTTCTTAAAACTCGATCATGTTTCAAAGATGCCGGAAAGGAAGCTCGACACATCCATTTAAAATTCTCCATGTATAATATTCATTGAAATTTTTCGATAAAAAACATTTCAGTTTGACATATTCCGGACACACAAAATCCAATAACAAATCTTTTTTCTCAAAAAGACAGTAATTTTAGCAAAATATTTTTCTAAATGTTCTATCCGTTGATAGCTGAAAAGTCACATTGTCAATTTCAAGTTGGATTCTGTATTATTTTAATAATGAAAACATTTTTAATGTGAACAAACATTTTTAAGTTTCCCTAATACTTTCATGCCCGAGAGCCATACGCTAACTCATCGTTCTAAATAAAACCAATACTAGATCTAACTTGAAATTCATGCAGCGTTTTTTCAGATATCGACAGAACATTTAAAAAAATGTTTTATTAAATTAAATTGTATTTTTTCTGAGAAAAATAATTCTTAACAGTTTTTTACGATTTTTTTTCTGAAAACATTAATTTTTTAATCCGAAATATTTTTTTTTTAAATCCTCGAAGAATTTCCGATCGAAATGTCTCTTGATGAACAATATTTATGCAGATTTTTTCACCTTGCCAAGACCCCAAAGTGTTGGAAATGTTAAAAATGGGAAATCTTCCTTTCCGGGTATATCAATTAATATTATTGTTAGATATCTTACGATAAAAAGTCTCGTGGAATTTTGTTCCCGGTGATGTTGAAATATACTTGATTTTTGAGGAAAAAAAAAAATGGAAACCGGTCAGCCGGAAAGTGGGTCTGGTTCAACTGGAATACCCCATATGTATACGTATATCCATTTGTTCGGGGTCCACGCAATACACGCCCCTTTGCATAAATATAAAAAAAAGCCTACACTTCGCAACGCCTTTACGTCATTATTATTACACACGACAATTCTCAAGGCTCATTATCAAAACGATGTAACAAAATTGTGACGTTGCACTTTTTCTTTTTTTTTCTTTTTTTTTTGCCAATATATTGTGCCTCGGGCTGTCGTTGTTGCATCTCATAAAAAATCCTTTAAATTATCCGGATTAAATTTCAGAGTGAGAATTTCATTGGGCTTCTATTATAAATGCTTGAATAAGCTAGCTAGGAATTAAAGATATTTTAGCTTACACAAATACAGTCAAATGAAAAAGTTATATTCGATGAAAATAATACAAAATTGTTTTTAAAAAATGTCAAAATTAAATGAAATAAATTTACCCCTTTAAATTTTTAAGAAAATTTCCTCATTTTTCAGCATTAAACATTGACAAAAGTGAGAATTCATTATCTAAATAATCACATGTGTTTAAGAAAATTAGAGATTTCTGGTACTTTCCTCCACCATTCAAAGGCGCCTTTTCCTTCATCAGCAAGTATATTTTCCAATTTTGGCTTTTTCACGAAACATTGTAAAATGTGCGAAAACAAACTATAAATTCAATAAAATTAGGATGCCTCTGATAATCTTTGCTAAATTTATCGTTATAAAGCAAGTTTAAATATCGATTTAGTACTGGGGAATTAGTTCGATATAAGCAATCAAAATTTACGTCTTACGGTTTTTTGGAACATTTTAAGTACTCTGAGTAATATCTAAAAAAAAAAAAAACAACAAAAAAATCGCCAAAAGAAAGCTTCATTTATGATAAAGGAAAATTTTGAGCAACGTTTTTTTTTTTGAAATTTGATTCACCAATGGCGGTATTATAAGTGTTTGAATTGATTGTCCTAAATATCTCCATTACGATTGTTTTTTTTTAAATTCCATTTTACTGTACTTTACTGTACGAAAATTCTGTTGAAATTGAATTTTTCGATGTGACTGTATAAATATTTTTAAAGTGTAAAATTATCGTTCAGTCCGTCATCCTCAAGTATCGTCGATCGAGAAGCCTCTTCTCTCGATACGAACGAGAATACAATCAACGCAAGCTAGTTAAGGAGAAACGTAAAAAAAAAAAAAAAAAAAAGGAAGTTCACGTGCGTTCAAGGAGGAAACCTTCGGCTTCGACGATGTTTACAATGAGCATCAATCAAATATTACGCAAGCCATTCCATGCATTAAAATCATGTGTGTGTGTGTGTGTGTGTATCTGTGTGCCCGAGCTCGTATATATTTTTTTTTTATTCGTTCTTTTTTGCATTTAATATTTGCGTGTATTATACCTAAGCAATAACCTTATGCAGACTTCGTGGAGTATGTTACGTGCACGTTTTGAATTCGATGAAATGGCTGAGCATTCGTAGAATCGTGATAATACAAAATTTGTGGCTCCACCGAGAAAGATCGCCAACTTACTTATATCCATACCACTTATCCACAATAGGACGATGTGCTTCGTCTTTCGTTGCGTCATAGAACGGTTTTTCGTGCATATCATTAAAGGTCAGCGAGACTCTCAGGACTCACACTGACCTTAAAAAAATAAACTGAGCAATATTTAACGAATTGCGAATAGTTTTTTTTTTTCTTGTGTATTTATAAATTCCGCGAATCTCTTCCATTCCGAATTTACATGTTTCTGATAAATCTTTTTTTTTTTGTGAATTTATGAAGGAATATCATTTTAGGCATGACGTAAAGGAAATTCCCGATCGGAAACATTCTCAGTTCCCAACGCCGAAAAAAAATATTCGCGAATCATTGCACACATTTTTTTATCGGTCTGGTTGTACAATGGGCTTGAAAATTTGAAAGGGCATCTCATGGAAGTTCGGTACGAAAACATATCCCAGATTTCGTGACTTTTCATCAATTTCTCCATTGACTAAGAGCCTTTTACGGTTTTATTATTATTTCGGTTCGGTTTTATTATTATTTCGGTTCGGTTTTATTATTATTTCGGTTCGGTTTTATTATTATATTGGCGATTAAATATATTTGAACTCAGCAGAAAACGATAATTTCCTCCTTCCACCTGACACGCAAATATTCAAGAATATCATAGCAATGATCCAGTACACTTTTGACGTAATTCTGATCATAGACTTCCGACGTTAATTCTACCCTGAAAATTTCCGGTAGTTGGAAAAGTTGGGTATTTAATTTGCTCTGTCGTAATGAAAATAAAAGTGGGAACGAGGGAAAAAAATATTTTTACTAAATTATCACAAAGCAAAAAATACAAGGAATAGGGATGAGATTTTTTTTTCATTTTTGTTGATGTGAAACATGCGAGCCATACAAGTAAAAACAGAAGAGGCAGGGAACGAGTCTGACAATGAGTAGAGCGATTTATTACGACACAACGACAAGCCTGACCGATTGGTCTTATCGTTTTCATTATGACCGGGAAAATTTACGAAGACATCATTTTATCCAAAGGGGAAAACAAAGGCAAACAAACTCATCGAAAGCTTTATAAGTGCCTTCTAGGCTCAATTTACTATATCGCAAAAATTTTCATTTCATTCGAATGGAAAATAATTATATTAAGAAAATCTACTGACATTTACTAATTCACTGACATAATAATTATTAATGATTATAATTTTTACATCCCTAACTATAATATTCGAAGAATTTTTCAATTGTACGATAACCATGTCTGGAGCGCAAATTATGTTAAAAAATCGACCTGTGTCAGCAAACAACGAGAAAAGAGTTTTAGTATTTTTTTTTTAGATGAGAGACAACTTGGTGGTCGCCATAAGTGCGTTACTTAATTTTTTAGTCACATACGAAGCAATGTACGCAGACTTATTTATATAAGTGACAGGGGCTTCGCAGTCGTAGACTTGGGCCTCGGGCCTCGACCGTACTGGCCCCTCACCTCGATAATCAAACGGTCTAACGTGTCGACTTGCTCAACTATATTAAAAAAAGAAAAAAAAAACAAAGGGCTAACCTGAACTAAATGAGTGAAATGAAATTGCTCCTTTTTATCATAAACTCTGAGAAAGAGCACTAACGAAAATTCGCCTGATTAAAACTTTATTGTCGTACGCACTTTCCTTATAAATTAAATTGTATAATAAACTTTGTAAAAAAAAAATTCCCTGACTCCATACAAGATTTCTGCGTTAATTTCATTGATTCATAAGTTGTAAAAATGTGGACTATTCATTGATGACCTATTCATAGCAAAGTTTTCTCATGGTTATGTTTGCTAGTATACAACACGATCGAGCTCTAGTGGAGCCAATATGAAAAAAAAAATAACAAGGAGTGATGATTCGATACACAGAGTCAAATTAGTATCTGATGATTTTAAATTCGCTAATTTTCAACCGGATGAAAAAAAAAATCTTATAATTCGAAAAATCGACACCGAGCATGGGCTACTTGAACGCCTAATTATTTTTTATTTTTCGCAATAAATTCCTCGCCACGGAGATATAATAATAAAATAAATGAAAAAAAAAACATATCAAAAAATAATATTCTTGAATAGTGAAATACGTTTCGTGTTTATTTTGCCCAGCCGGTCGTTGGAAAACTCGAACTATCTCGCATTAAATTGCGATACATTTTACAGCATTTGGAATACCATCAATCAGGTTTTATACGCGTGAGCGTGTATATTTTTCCCAGTAGTGAATATATAATTATCATCGAGTCAAGGAAATACTCTGTTGCTCGCCAGCTAATACGAACGAGATTTTTTTCCCGCCCATAATCACATCTCCATAGCTGAGGAATCAAAGAGAAGAGAAAGCGTTTGGCGGTAACGAGAATTATGTTTCGTTCCGATAAAAACGTCGATATATGCACAGAAGTTTAATTCAAAAGTTGCACTATACATATATGATTATATATATATAGATATATATATATTTCAGCATCATCATTATATTTTTATCACTTGCTTTATTTAAATTTAAATTTATAGTGGTATTCCGAATTTAAAGAATAATGCAATTTATTAAATCACAGCAAAGTTTAAAAAAAAAGTTAACATCGCGTCCGCAATGCAGAAAATCATTGGAAATTGTTGTGAAACTTCAAATTAATTTTTGACGTCTCATTAATAAGTCCATTTAATCATAATTCTTATGAATAAATATTTAAAATAATCTTTCTTCCATCAAAGCGTGATTTGGTGGGTAAAAAAAAAAGAACCTTGGATTATTTTGTAAATGATTCTATTTTCCTGAAGGTCAAATAGTCGAACATAATAATCAAGAAAATTTGGGGTATCTTTTGGCGTCAAAAATTTTGAGAATGATTTATCGATCGCAGTAAGACGAGTGGGAGGTGGAGGGAATATAAAATTCTACGACGGAAGAAAATGTAGAAGCTCGAGGTCGTCGCGTTAGACGGCATGGTAATTGCCGAGGTAGCGGTCAAGGGTCAAGACACTTTGGAGTTTTTTTTGTTGTTTTTTTTATATTTTGTTTACCAGGATTTATATGATTGCGGCAAGTGAGGATGGGCGTGAGGCGATAGAGTGAATGCGTCTCGCGACTCAATTTCATGCTGAAAGCATTTAGCATTTTTTTTTCGCTAAAAGTACGCTAGAGGGCATGCGTGTACTATTTTTATAATTATAATCGTATAAATCTACGACGTTGAACAATTCCGAGCGACATAAATATTGATTTTCCATGGAAACTATTTAACGAACTTTTTCTATCTTCCGAAAATTTTTGCACATTGCTGGTTCGTCGATTTGCATGAGTCGATTTGTTCGTGTTTAATCGCTGACTTTTAATCAGGCGACTTCGCGGGTACACAAAACATCCGAACTAAAACAATCTGCTGGTACATTATATATACATTATTTTGTTATCTATATATCTATTGTATAAATAAATCATTAGATATGAATATGAGGACACTCCATCGTCTCTCCGTGTGTTTGATGCTCTTTTTATTATTAATGAATATTAAACAAAAAAACACGTGAATTAGTAGTTGAAAAAAAAAAAAAATGTTAGTCTATTTGGCGCGAAATGCCCCCCATATATATATATATATCTCGCTGGTTCTCGTGTTGTTGCCTTGATGCTGCAGAGGTTCTCGTGTTGCAATCTAACACGCGCCAAGTATCTCCTTCATAGCATGAAACTAAAGTTACAGTTAGATAGAGCAGGATAGAGAGTGACAGTGCCAGGGAGTTCGTTAGTTGCTAATCTGTTCTCAATGTTTGCTACAGACCCCGTTCAATAATGAGACGTCGATGTATTTATATGGATATCTCGACTTTATTCTACTCGTACAAACGTTGCCAGACTCAAGTGGTGATCTCGTATTCGCGCCTCTGTAAATGATCCAGACGCGTGTACGTATAATTTTCGATCGTTTAGATTTTTTTTCAATCTATATATACGTACATGACATATATATATGTGTATACCAGCAGGTTGTGGCTCGTTACTAGTCACGGCTTTGGATCATGTATTTTGTCTTTATATATTATTTTATACTCGACTTTACACGTATATTATTATACTCACTATATCCACTATATAAATCCAAACTTTAATTTAAAATAATGTCTCATTAATAATAATCATTCGAGCTGATTTTTCGTGAAATTCGTCCATTTTGAAAATTCGATAGCATAAATGACATTCAAAAAATTTTACCGAACAATAGAAAAATTATAAATTGAATGAAGATGAATAGAAAATGAAATGGAGGGAGACAAGCTGAAGGAACAAGCTTACCAAAACATATGTAGGGGAGATGGGGGCAAAATGGGCACAAAGGATAAAAATAATAATTTTGCCGAAATTTATATCGACGACGAAAAAAATTATCTCGGAAAAAATATTTCACTGATTTCCCCCCCACTTTTCTTGTTTAAAGAACTTTGGAAAAATGTGAAAAGCTGTGTGTGTGTGTGTAAGTTTTCATTAAAGATGAAATTTTTTGTCAAGTGAGTTGTCCCATTTTGCCCCAGTTTGCCCTTATATGATTACTAGCAGGCCATTTTGATTCGGGCACTTTGCACCCCCCACATATAGCTGGTGTGAATTCAAATTCGGAACTTCCGTTGTTATTATCATGACACTAAATTAGTTTTGAGTCAAACTAGGTCAAAATTAAAATATAATATTTTCGTGAGTCATGTGTATTGGATTTTTGAATGAGACGCCCATTTGAGAAATGCAAGGGCGTATGTCCAACCTATAAATTTCTCGGTGAGGCAGGGGGAAATCCCCTGTCCAGGACAGACTACGGAATAATCAAGCTTGATGTGACGTAAGCGAGGTGAGCCTTTGATATGATAGAATATACTGTCGAACCTCGGATAAGTTAACTTTCCTGAGAATTCCTCATATTTAATGAGAATTTTTGCCCTTAACATACGTTCATAATTTCTCATTCAATTTTTCTCCACTACGTCAATATATATATATATATATATATATATATATATATATATATATATATATATATATATGGGTGTGTGTGTGTATCCGGACGAGAGGAACGAAGCCGATAGCGAACGGACGCTAAAATTTGACGGAGTAAAGCGAGAAGAGAAATTAAACTTTAAGATAAAACATCGTTCTAAAATAATTAAATTGAGGGAAAATTGATTGTACATTAATATACAAAGTCATGGTAATCATCATAAGAAATCACAGAGGAAATTGAGAACTACAGTTGACCTGACTCGACAAATATTCCATATAGAGTTAAATGGTCACTTACGGCATTGTTCGAAATCGCTAACAGACTCGCCTTCGACATTATAATCGACATTGTCTGTGTTCTCATTCGGTATATATATTCAAATTAAGGGCTATTTACCGGTAAGCTTCACGCTGACCAAGGACTACTAGTCATTCTTACTTAATGATTATTCAACGTTGCATGGAAACATTTTTTTTCTCTTTCGTAATTTAAAAAAAAAAAAAAAAAAAAAAAAGTGGTTCTTCCTCTGGTTATACGGATATATGGCAAGTTTCACGAGTAAATGCGGGTCGAGGTATTTAACTGCGTTCCTGTAAGAGTTACGACAGTTTTTCTATGAGGTTAGCTCTGAAATGGAATATCGTAACTTTTCGTACTTATTTCTCCACATTTTTGTTTCTTGTCGTAATAAAAATCATTAGCATGTTAAATTTTTGTCTTAATTTTTATTCCCCAAGCAATATACCAGTTGACTCTTTAATCGTTCGTTTGCTAATATATGACCGAAGATATTACGATAATTTCCATTTTGGAAGATGCTTTTTTTTCTCCTCTACATTATGCTCTTTTAATAAATCGACTTGTTTCAAGAGCATGTAGATTATTATCAATTTTTTTGCGTGTAGTAAAATGATTGATTTAAAAACCGAAGTTAGGCTCGTTGTCAACTTTTTCTCATAAATTATTTTTATTCCCTCCTGATAGCACAACGATTATACGCAATACCACGTACCTGGTAATTTTTCTGATTTAAGTGACCATGTCATGTTAAAGGGCAGAGAATATCCTTCGATTTAATATACGTCGAAGCACTGATTAAACGGTTAAGGATATTTGGCGTGTATAATGACATTGAAAAGTTAAACTTGATAGGGATATAAAAATCAGAAAAAAAATCAACCGTGGTGAAGACCTGAAGAACATTGAGTTTAAACAGTAATAATGACAGACAGATATCATCAAAAAGCCAGCCAAAGTTCATTAAATATTCGCGTGAGAAAAAAATGCTGGGTAATCTATTTGAATATGTGAGAAACTTAATTAATTATTCTTCATTATTTCACTGTTGAGTAAATTTTTTAAATTTTTTTAATTCAAATCTTTTCATGTAAAAATATTTTTTTTTTTTAACTTTGTTATATAGCATCAGTTAAATTTGATCGTTTTTTTTTTATAGACCATTTTGTACTTGGCATTATTTCTCACTTGGCCATATAGCATATTGCTAATTTCAAATATTTTAATTATAGACGATATGGGGAATATGAATAATGTGGAAGGATCATTATTAAGACTCGACAAAATATTTATAAAACTGGTCGGTCCATGATGTTGACGGTGTTCAAGTATAATGAGGATTATTTGTGTACACAGAGATATATCGAAAATTCACGAATTTCCTTCAATTTTCATCGACCCCAAATTTTCTGATTTGCCTTCACAGGCTTAATACTCACAAAGATAATTCCTATAGCCAGAATGTATTTTTAGATCTCGAGATTGAATTGTGCAAAAACTTAACTGCGATTACTGTGAAATTATATGACATTGGTGAGAAAAAAAAATACATTTTTATTGACATTAAAACGATATAAATAATTTAACTGTCTAACTGGAAGGGCTACATAGTAAAAATAAAAAGATTTCTCAAACTTGAGAAATTTTCATTAGAAATAAAATGACGAAATGAAACCTGAAATTCAAGGTTTATTTGAGACTGAATATCGCCCAATGTCAATCAAACTGAAATATTTTCCAATAATAATTCTCGAATGGTATGCAATTTTTATTGGCACAAAGAATTCTCGATCGCTCGGAGACTATTCTTAAGAAGTTAAAAAATTCATCACCTATAAAATATGTCATGGGAACTACAAAATATGGCGGATAGCGTGCAAGGTAAAATAATTTTGCTACCTCAGATAACATAAAAGTTCCACCTACATATAATATAAATTCAATGACGGTTTATGTATCTATTTTTATCCAAAAGATAAATTTAACAAAAATTGAACTCGACCAAATCAGTAATTTTTTATTATGATATACAGAGCTGCCATAATTACACTTGCGAGGTGTGTAAGCTAATTGACTGACCAATTTCCTAACTCCTGCGAGCCCAGAAATTTCAATAGAGAAAACAATATGTTTATAAAGTGGTGTCTATTTAAAGATATGAGCTATTGGTATTTCTTAACCCAAAGAAAGAACAAGTTTTCTAAAAACATGGCAAACATTAGAGAAAAAAAAAGAATCGGAAAAAAAAATCAATTAATAACTTCACGGTATATAATTTTTCGTACCAGATAATATAAAAGTTCCACCTGCATATAATATAAATTCAATGACGGTTTATGTATCTATTTTTATCCAAAAGATAAATTTAACAAAAATTGAACTCGACCAAATCAGTAATTTTTTATTATGATATACAGAGCTGCCATAATTACACTTGCGAGGTGTGTAAGCTAATTGACTGACCAATTTCCTAACTCCTGCGAGCCCAGAAATTTCAATAGAGAAAACAATATGTTTATAAAGTGGTGTCTATTTAAAGATATGAGCTATTGGTATTTCTTAACCCAAAGAAAGAACAAGTTTTCTAAAAACATGGCAAACATTAGAGAAAAAAAAAGAATCGGAAAAAAAAATCAATTAATAACTTCACGGTATATAATTTTTCGTACCAGATAATATAAAAGTTCCACCTGCATATAATATAAATTCAATGACGGTTTATGTATCCATTTTTCTCCAAAAGATAAATTTAACAAAAATTGAACTCGACCAAATCAGTAAATTTTTATTATGATATAGAGAGCTGCCATAATTACACTTGCGAAGTGTGTAAGCTGATTGACTGGCCAATTTCATAACTCCTGCGAGACCAGAAATTTTAGGAGAGAAAACAATATGTTTATAAAGTGGTGTCTATTTAAAGATATGAGCTATTGGTATTTCTTAACCCAAAGAAAGAACAAGTTTTCTAAAAACATGGCAAACATTAGAGAAAAAAAAAGAATCGAAAAAAAAATCAATTAATAACTTCACGGTATATAATTTTTCGTACCAGATAATATAAAAGTTCCACCTGCATATAATATAAATTCAATGACGGTTTATGTATCCATTTTTCTCCAAAAGATAAATTTAACAAAAATTGAACTCGACCAAATCAGTAAAATTTTATTATGAGTGTAGAGAGCTGCCATAATTACACTTGCGAGGTGTGTAAGCTGATTGACTGACCAATTTCCTAACTCCTGCGAGCCCAGAAATTTCAATAGAGAAAACAATATGTTTATAAAGTGGTGTCTATTTAAAGATATGAGCTATTGGTATTTCTTAACCCAAAGAAAGAACAAGTTTTCTAAAAACATGGCAAACATTAGAAAAAAAAATCAATTAATAACTTCACGGTATATAATTTTTCGTAATCAACGTTCTTAATATCTTCAATGTGATCAACATTATCTGATAAAACAAAGTTTCCGTGCTGCAAAACACATTGAAGACACACGATCCGAGCCAATCATATTTTGTCTCAAACTGCTGAGTCACGAGCTGAAAGGGACTCCCCCTCTCTGACTTTGTCGACAGAGATATACTTGGACGCTGCTAACGTGTGTGTATTATATAGACGAGCTCGCACACACCGTTCGATCGTTCGCGGGCACTGTTTGTGAAGTTACGTATTAACTCTGTGGGCTATGTATTATTTATACGAGTCGTTTCGAAGTTTTCCTCTACTTCGTCGACTTAGCAGCTTTAAAAAAAAAAAAAAGAAAAAAAAAAGCTATTATATTCTCTTTCTATTGGACAGTCTTTCGCGGGCTTGTATATGGTTGGTACTAAAACGTTCCACGCTCATACACTTACCATCGCTATTAGCACATTATTATCATAATCAAATAGTTGTCATTCGGCGTGCAGCGTGGTAAGACAAAAAATATTAAATCAGGAGAATTTTGCGATGAGAAAAACGACAAAAGTGTGCAAGAAATTGCATTTTAAAGAATCGGGAAATTATCTCTTCTTGGTACATTACATACATATGAATATATATATTTTTTTCTCACACTCATTCTGCACTGACATATGGTAAGAGTAAAATATATAAGTCCAACCTCAAGTTCATTAGAGCAGAGCCATAATATCATTGATGATGTACAACATCAGAGATATTCGCATATCACGTCTTCGGAGAAATATAATTTGTGCCGTTTAACGGACTACGCATGCGGAGTCAAGGTTAAACATGCTATGTTGAGCTTGCGAATATAATATCTCCTTAACCCTAGAATGGTAACTCATCCTAATTGTTAAGCTAAGGGTACACTGGATGTACCCTTAGCCTTAACCCTTAGGAACACCGCAGAGCGTTTTCAAAAAGGTACCATTCTGGCTGTAATTGATATTTTTGAGATCTTCAAACGTAGAATATTTTTCTTTGAAGTATTCTGAATAGGATCGAGTCAGAGAAAGTCAATTTGAAAATTTTCTCTTATAAATAAATCGTGTTTTTCGAAAACATCTTCCTCGGAGAACCACGCGAAGAAAAAAAGGCCTGGGTGTAAAATATCCAAGTGTGTACCCCTCTAGGGTTAACCCTTTTCGTACAAACATGAATCTTTCGTGTCCGGTCGATTCAATTTATTTTCCCAATTATTCATTATTCTTCGATAATCAAATGATACGAAACATTTTTTTGTTTCGTAACATTCGAAGTAAAGGCGATTCGACAAAGTTCAAAGTGTATTCACTAATTTTTCATGTTTATATGGATTGAAAGATTCATGTTTATATGGATCAGGTGGAATTTTTCACATGGTATGGAAAGGGTTAAATTCGGAATAAGGTGATTTGCAAACGATGAAAATAAGCTATAATTTATACATTCATTTTCTGTTACAAAAAATCACGACAAAAGTCACTGAACGTCCAGAATTGTCTGTAGAATTTTACTCTTGTGCAAATTTGATTTTTTTTTAAATGTGAATCTTCGTTAATAATGCTACCGTAGCGTCATGAGCAGATGGAAAAAAGCCTGGTAGCATTTTTTTTGTCCCATATATTTCTAACATCGTATTTGTGACTTTTACAACGTTGCCTTGTGATTGTCCTATTGAGTGCGAGTGACTGTGGAAAACAAGTTTTAGATTGTATACGACACGAATATTATATATATATATATAGATATATGTATATGTACTACTAATAACTACTATACACATGTGAGGTACACAAAAAAATTGAAAAAACTGAAAGTTAAGCATATGCACGACCATAACGCGCTGTGACGTTTGCCATGTGCATATATATATACGCATATGAGTTATTTTTCTTTGCTCGTCTTGTACACGGTCCGCTAAACGTCCGAGCTCAAGACCGGACAGTGGCGAGGCACGTGTCGTATCCCTCTTGGTCAGATCTCCGTATTTACAATATATATATATATTTATGTTTGCATTGACGTATGTATGTATATCCGTGTGTGAATATCCCTATATTGTATATATATGTATATATATATATATATATATATATATATTTACGTACGCATTAGTGTATATATACGAGGCAGAGGTACGATAAACGAACAGGAACTCTTGACATGTGTACCGGTGAGTGAAAGCGATATCCAATCATGGAATTTTGAGACTGCCACGACACAACACCAACTTTACACCGTCATAAATGAGAGAGCGAGAGAAAAGAACTCGATTCATCTTGCTACTTGTGGCCAAAAAAAAAAAAAAAATCTGACAATTCATGGCATGCAGTAATTCACGAAGAACTCTTTTCTCAAATTCAAATACTTGCATTTGATTAAAGAATTATTAAAATTATACCAATATTCCTACTACCTTGAAATATCCAACATTTTAGTATTTTTATTTTTAGTCGGTAGAGAAAAATAAAATTCGTTTATTATCCGTAAGGATTGAGTTAAATTTTGTCGAAATATTTTTGAAAAAAATATGACGAACAAACCAAATAGACAAGCATGAAATCTCAATCCAGAATCCATCTCCAAGATACGGTCACAAGATATTCTTAATTGAGGGATTTTTTACGCAAGATATTTTTTGGACAAAATCATTGTACATATATGGGTTATCGGCGTGAAATACTCGACGCCATAACTCGCTAATTTATGTTAAAAATGCCATGTTTTTATTAGTATTATGATAAAAAATTATTATTTATTATTTACCAAGCGAAAAGTTTACCGAGTAAAAATAAAAATATTTATTTATAAAACTTTGCAGGTATATATATATATATATATATGTTGATACTTGACTCAAAGACTCATACGCCAAGGAGAATTATACATTACGTGCCGATTAAAAATGTTGAACAAAAATGGGCAAAATGTCTGAGGGTTTAAAAACTTATTTTATAATAAAGATTCAACAATCTTTATGAGCATTTATAAGGCAGCTTGCTTTGAATATGGATGTTGAAGAAACGGAAAAAGCGATTGAATTTAAACGAAAATTGGTAACTGAGGCATTTTTAGATAAATGATTCCATCAATCCAATGGAGAAATTTTATAATTTGAAAAGTCAGATGCTGATCGCCGTCTACATTTCTCCCCAAACATCAAGTTTTATTTCGTCTTTGCGTTACATTTTCAAGCATAATGTGCTATATTTGTCCAATGACTCAATAGTGACATCTATATCTTTTTAATATATCATCCCGTGTACAGTCACAACCAAAAGTTATATAAAAACTATCAGCCATTTTGAAGCTATCAATAAAATTCTTTTTTCTCAATAATAATGCTAATCACTCCATAATTCCACCTCTAAAAAATGTATTTCGTTAAGAAATATATAAATCTTTGAATCCGTAAAAAAAAAAAAGGAATTCTCAATTTTGAAATATTTGTTGATTAAAATATTCGGTTTCAATCATCAGTTAATGATCTTGACACTCCCAAGTGTCCATACCAATGTCTAAAACTAAAATTCTAAAATATTATGCGAAAATTTACGTTTCATTCTCTGGCTATTCGAAAAATCAAACGTTTGTATCAGACTGTACAGGTTGCAGGCATTCTGAATGCAGATGTTTCTTTCTTCAATTTGCACTGGAATAATTCTTCCATACGATGGTTTTTCTTACATAGAAAATTCAATTCCACGAAAATAAAGAACTTCGTTTCGTCGCGGAATTTCCGTGCACGCGATGATGTGGCATATTTTGTTTGGCCAATCATTTAATGGTATTGTAATGCGCATGTAGACATGAATTAATCATCGATACCATAATACATGTGTATACATATATATATACATGTATTATAGTATATATATATATATATATATATATATATATGAGAACGTGGAACAACGATAAGGTTGAAATTATTAAAATGAAGAAATCAAGAAAATTCGCCGGGAAAGTTTGTAAAATCTCATAAAACTCTTCAACACACTCTCCAGCGAAATTACACAACTCTAAAATTTATCTGTTTTTATCGTGTAGATTTCAATGTACATACATACTGGAACGACATTGTTTTCGCATTGAGATACAATTGCACGTGGCTATCAACACTTTTTCCTCTTAAAGATAGCTTAAGTAATCGTTAAGTATTTATTTTTTTTTGTCAGATTGTGAGAAACGTGTGCCAATTCAAGAAGTTACATTTCACGTTTTTTCAAGTGTCTCAGAGGCACGTGCTCGTGTCTTTATTGTCTCCATTTTATTTTGAAGAAAAAAAAATGATATTTTAACAAATTGCTCTCAATTAACAAAAATTTTCCTCGTGGCAACAATTCTCAAATTATCGAAACGTAAAAATGTATATTTAAATTTAGTTTCCCAAATTTGTGTTTATTTGTGTTATTGCAACGTATACCCTATTGGATTTTTACGAACCTTCTCTTTCTTCCTCAATAACTTTCCTACACGTAGAAAAAAGATTTAGTTCAAGTTAACTAAATATGAATTAATTTGAATTATTTTCGTTGGTTCCAAATAAATTATTTGTTTGATTTATCTAAACGGATATATTTGATACGTGTCAATTAATTTGTTCGGGTACGCAAAGTAATTTATCAAATAAAAGATTTAGTTGACCTAAAATGACCTCCCCTGCTTGCCCATCAAATGGTTTTTCTTTCAAATTTGTACCTGTTCCTAATGTTTTTGCAAAATAGTATATTGTGCCTCAAGGGCGGAAAGAAGGTGATTTTGACGAGCATCACACGAGTCAAAATTGCCTTCCGCCCGTGATCACCGCGATACTTATTTTTGTCCTACTCCGTTTGATACTGGGACTTTTCAAATCATGCAAAGGAGGTGTAGGGTGGTCGATGTACGTAATAATTTCATAAAATACAAGAAAGAAGCATGAACAATAGTGTGAAATTGGCTACAGAGTGCCGTTCCGACACGATACTAATCAAGTAGTTCGTATTTGCCCTCTGAAACTCACTTTCAGAGGGCATAGAACTTTGCGCCCGCTAAAGCGGGCGCAAAGTTCTATGTCCGCCCGCTCGCGAAGTACGCATGTGCAAACGTCACCGGACTGAAACCGGCCACATTGCGCCTCCTTTGCATGCTTCAAAAGACGCGTTTTCAACGACAAAAAGTAACTTTTTATTGTCGGAAGATTTCTTAATGTTAAGAATTCAGAAATATAATAATTTTTCAAAATCAAAAAATTCGTTCTAAAAAAATTAACTTTGTTTCCTCATGGAGGATATTGACAGATTTGCATATTGACTCCTTGTATAATGTTCACCTGTTCACACAGCTATTTGCAAGCCTTAATTGGCAACTCACTCATAAAAGAGGTTTTAGGAATGTGGGGGGGGGGGGGATTACGAGAAATAATTTGCGAATTTTAATTCGAGGTTTTTTTTTTTTTTTTAATTTCATTACATTTTTCTATTGACAAGAGGTCAGAACAGAAAATGTTTTGTGCCGATTACCTGAGGCGCATCCTACGTCGATAAGAATTCACAGTCGATTATCGAAATTGGATAAAAATTTACGAGATATTAAGAATTATAACTTAAGAGTGGTAATATAATTTTGTTTGATAGAAATGTATACACATATACATGAGACATTTAAGCATCCTGCGTCGATAAGAATTCACAGTCGATTATCAATATTGGATAAAAATTTACGAGATATTAAGGATTATAACTTAAGAGCGGTAATATAATTTTATTTGATAGAAATGCATACACATATACATGGGAGATTTAATCCAGACTCGACCGCGACCCTCTCAGATTCGGTCAATTATTTTTCACATAGTTCACCTCCGAATAAGTACAGAATTGTTTATACTTTGAGGTCCAGAATTAAAAATTCCGAAATTTGTAGAGCAAATACATGTGAGTGGACAAAATAAATTAATTATAAATCGTATGAAAAATATTAATCGTCTTCAAGTGCATTTTATGTGGATCTGCTAAAAAAAAATTGATCCGAATAGAACACGAATATAACAATTGAGTATCCAAAATAGGCGCCATTTAAAATTTTGTAAAAAAACCAAATAGGAAGAATTGTAAAAACAATGTAACTTCACATGTGAGATAAATGATGCTCGTCAAATGTGAGGAGAGCACATACCTGCCAGTCCCATTGTAAATTTCGATTCCCCGATCTTTTCTTCTCCAAAATTCGCAATTTTTGTTTTTGAAAATGCCTCCCAAGTAGCACCGAAAAGAACAAAAAATAAAACTGTCATCCACTTCTATATCTCTTCCAAAATGGCGTCCCTCGACACGCTGCGCACAGTCTTCGCGTTTCTTCCTTATTATGTATATATGTATATTCTTGTTTAATCAAAACGAATTGCGCGCAATGTTCTCTACACGTACGTCACGATTTAACCATTTTTTTTTTTTTTTTTTAATGCAAAATATCGACTATATTGTCCCAAGTACAAAGAAACCTCGAAAGATTTTTGTCGCTGATCTTCGTCGTAGAGAGAAAGACAAAGAAAGAGCGTGAGAGAAAGAGGGAGAGACAACGAGAGATAGAAAACACACTTTACACGTTCGCGCGCACACCAAGTGAAGCAATTAATAAATTGAAATCGTCGTGAATCGTCGTTCACAGGGGAGAGCGTCGTGTCGTTTTACTGCCACTATAATTTCGTGCTATATGCTATCGCTGATGCTATCACTGTACCGAAATTTCACTTTAGTTATTTCTTCCTCACTCCGACACGATGAAACAAAAGTCTCCACAAGAAAGAAAAGCCTGCACTCTTTTCGATCTCTTCTCCATTCGTTATATATTATATATGTCGATCAAACGTCCAATAAATAAAGATGCCTCGTATATACACACACATATATATATATATAGTCTCTGATAGATTGCAGGTGTACTGAATTCTCGTATCGTTGATTATAGTATTTTGTACAGAATAGTAGCTCGGGCAAGACAATCCGCTTGACTCTCGCGTCTTTGACTGTTATGCAAAAGAACTAAAATAACTTTTAGTTCGGGGACACGCGCGAATACGACTCGGTGGGCTCAGTTTGTCTATTTTTTTTTTCTTCTGCCTTTATTCGTCCAATTTTCGTATCAAACGACGTAATAATTTAAAATTTGTCCGATATTTCACGAGCGAGCTGAGCGCTATACGAAATTCTCGTTAGCTCATTCTTGTTTCTCTCACTTTTTTAAAGTTTGCTCGTTTCATGCGCGATCGCGTGACGAAGTCGCGACAAACACGACCCATCGCTATATGTATACGCATATGTTGTGTGTATTTTGCGTATCCTGCATATATAAAATGCGCATGTATAGAATATATATATATATATATATATATATATATATATATATATATGTATATATGTGTGTATTTTAAAATAAAGATAGAGCGTTATGCCGTATGCGCAATTCTATATTGACATACAGCGAGGGAGAATCGAGCTAGAAGTTTCGTGGGCAAGTACCGCCGAACGACTGAGCGAAGCGCCTCTAGTGTATCCTTCTGTCGAGCGTTGCGTTCTTGTGTGTTAGTTTGCCCGCTGACGAGAAGAGTGCGTATACGTTTCATGCGCAGCGTGACACTCTATATATACATCGTGTTGACGAGAGTGCCTTCTCGCTCGCTCACTCGCAAACGTTTTATATATACTATAGAAGTCATTCATATATATATATATGTATATATATATATATAGGTTTGCTACATTGAGGATACTGTAGATAGGAAGCAGACGAAAAGATTCACGGTTGGGAAGCTGACCAGCCGATAATAGTAGAGAGGAATTAAAAAAAAATTAATATTTGCGCGTGATCAAATATTGCTGTTACGTATTTATAGATTTTTTCACATAGATATGGATATGTACGTATGTACGTATGTACGTATGTATGTATAATGAATAAAGAAAATTAATGAACCGGGTATGTGCATGCATACACTTAACCAGGCTATTCGAGCGCAGAGTGACGACTGGAAAACAGCTGTAAACGCATGCCCGTTTTGCGTGGCGCGTAGCTGTCGGCTGTGTTCACAGTGGAAGGCGAGAACGATTTTTTTAGCCTAATTTTGGCTCATCCTCGATGAAGATAGTTGTCTCTCTCGCGTTTTGATTTATCATTATTCGGGTGTTGAAAGGTTTCAATAGGAAAAGGGAAAATTTTATTAGGACAGAGCACGCGACACGCCAGTGTACCGGGATCAGACCCCAGATCGGAGAATGAAGCGGCAATCGAATCTGCAACGCTGTGAACTACAGACTAGCGCGCTAGCCAGTGGTGTACGCCGCCTGTCCTACGGGGAGAAGCGAGAACGATGATCAAGATATTACACATAAAATGAGAGCTGCATAGAGAGAGAGGGAGAGAGCGAGCAGCGAGAGAGCGTATAAAAGATTAGGTTAATATCTCTGACCGGGTGCTCTCTATCGAGAAGGCGCGAGTTGATATGCCTCTATACATATGCGTGAGTGTGTTTGTGTGTATGCATTTATCTATGTGTGTATGTACGTATGTATATGTATGTATGTACGTATGTATGTATGTATATATATATGTATGTATGTATATGTATGTATGTATGTATATGTATGTATGTATATGTATGTATGTATGTATCTATACATATGTGTATGTATGTACGTATGTATGCATGCATATACGTATCTATATATATATATATATATATATATATATATATGTATGTATTTATGTCGTATGTATGTATGTATGAATGTATGAATAAAATAGTACGCGTTAAAGCGAGATCCAAGACGCGTTAATGGGCCTCAATAATGAGCAGACATGACCTCAAATTAACATAAAATAAAAAACAATGAAAATAATGGAATTATGAATAAAAATAAAAAATACAAATAAAAAATAAATTTACGTGGATATGATTATTGATCTGTGAATCATGGAGAATTTTCAGAGTATTTGTTTTTTTCTTCTCCTTTATATAAGTGATTTTAATGACGTTAAAAGTGCAGGTTAAAAATGGCGCTTCATGGCGTTAAAAATTTATCGTAGGGACCCTCCAATTTGCATCAATGGCTAATTTTGAACAACAATTATCCAGGAAGCAGTAGGGTCAACAGATGTTAATAGATGACTCCATGATGAAAAATTCGCCTATAGGGTTAGCTTGAACGAGTTTGATTTGCTGATAATACAGTCAGATTGTTCGGCAGAATTTGGTGTTCTCACAAGACAATTATCACCAGATTCTGAAAAGATTACCTCTCCCCCCCACCCCCAGCTCATTATCAGCGATTTGATGCGCGAAGCTAGTGCGCGGCTAAGCGATCACCGCACCAACTATTGGCACCACGAAATGTTGCTCAACTTCGTTGATCGCCAGAGCCGTGCGCGGACCACGTAAGGTAGCAGGCCCAGTTACTGACTCTGTACCAGTTGCTCACAGTCTTATGGACAAACAACAAGTGCGAGAGAGATGGCAATAGGAATTCTTATGGGGTGTCAGCAACTGGTACAGTGTCAGGAATTAGGCCAACTGTCGCTTACCTATCGCTGTCGCTCGATGCTTCTTTGTATTTTTAACTTTTTCAATTGAATTAATCGATTCCCCCTCCACCGATCTCTCATGCCAATAAATAAAGACAATCCCTGCTGATTCATTTCAGAATTAAATCTCAAAAGGTTCTTCCTGATTGAGGCAATTTTCTCGTTTATGAAACTAACTAAGAAATCCTAAGTTTTAATTTTTTCAAATATATTTCAAAGATTCTAATATGAATGGGAGTTGTCATTGAGTTTTTGGCAAGGACATCTCTCTATGTTCCTTCTCTCCGAGCACTTTTAACCCTTTCGCTGCAGCAGTCGGATTTGTCGGATCGCCATCACTGAATGTGACCCCATGCCAAAAGTGTACACATTTGTGCGTAGCGAGTCTTCAGCGTTGGGTTTCTTACGCCTGAATAAGGCCGCCTGCTTGACATGATTTTTTATGTACACTTTTTCGCGTAGAAGCCGTAGATATCCGACGCTCGTACACACAAATCATCGCGTGGATGCCGTATATCGATGCCCCTAGTGGAAAGGTTAAGGTCATATCTTGACCCATTCGAGACGGCGATTTTTTTCTTCTTTACCGCCTCGGAAATCCATTGCACACACGGTGTGCAATCGGTCTCGAATGGGTTAAAAGCATGTTGATAACACCATTGATATGTGTCACTTTGATGCTGTCTTCCAAGAGATCGCTACGAGTTACGACACACTCTGTATGTCAAAATTCACTATGAAATTGACCCTTACGACCATGATGTCTATGAGATATTTTTCACAAGTTGTTTTGATATAAAACATAAGAGTGTCAAACATGTGAAATATATGGAGCCGAAGAATTAAATTTATAAAGATATCGCAAGTTTCGATTATTTTATAAATTATACGAGCCAGACATCTCAAGGAATCTTCCCCAAGTCGATTATCACAATTTATTATAGAATGACGTAATAAGTCGAATAAGATACAAAAAGCCACGAAATTCACTTTGTATATATGATAAATCATAGGTGAATATTCCTCGTTAGTGCGATCTTTTGTTCCACAGAGAGGAGATGAGACCTTCGAAAATCGTCCTCGACGATCAAATCAATTCGGCTATAATTATAATTACGTTGAGCGCGTCACGGTCGACCAGTTATGTTACGGGAATATCAGGTGTCTTCTTTTCACCTTGGCCCTCCTTGTAATAATTATAGACACACGCGTGTATTGGCGTAGTATCAAAAAAAGAAAAAAAAAACAAAACAAAACAAAATTGCTTACATATGTTCGGATAAGGTAATCGAACTTGTGTGAGTTTGAGCAATCTATATATAATTATATCATGATTATGATCATTAAATTTCTGTGTATATATGCGTAAATAATGAAGATGTAGAAGAGGCAAAAGGTTGCATGCTTTTACGATGTACGAACGAATTATGAGAAATTGTAGGCTTCCGGACGTTTGTAAATTGCACACTTATTTTCACAAAATCAATGGTTCATCAGGAATTAATAAAAATCTTCAGGCTTCACCAATGAAATATCTTGGCAAAAATAATTTGTCTCTATATATATATATTTTTTTTTACTACTATATATATTTTTCAAACAAAACACCAACTTATTTTTTAGGCTATATTTATAGTCGTTACTTGAATCCTCATTTTGTAAGTTCTCCACGTCTGATATTTAACGCGCGGCACTTTGAAGCTTTCTTGTTTTTCTAGCTTAAGTGCTAATACTTAAGGACCTTTGAAGGGCAAGCTATCAAAATGGGCCTTATTCACAATTTCACATATTTGTCAAATTCGTCTCCTCATATAATAAGTTTTCCATCGCATGATTATTTTCAAACAAATTATCCGTCTTTTGTTTTGTTATCGAGTAACTTTGAATTATGAGATAAAGTAGATTTTTCACGTTAAATTTTTCGAAAATGGTTTGATGGAATTAAACCTGATTGTGAGTGTTGAAATTTTACTTATAAATATAAAATTAAATGTTGATATTAATATATAAATATAAATAAATATTAGAGCCCCTTAAATATTTATTTATAAAAAAATAAGCAATTTTTATTACCATGCAAAATTAACGATCCTGTCATAAGTTAATTTTTTATACATAAATGTATTTTAATTAAAAATATTAAAGGCGATTAAACTTGACGAAGAATATTTTGGCTACGATTTTTTCAAAGTCCATCGATCATTACAGTTCATGTCCCATGCGACTCCATGTTGATGGGTTGGGAAAAAAAAAAGAATCAGCACAAGTGTTATATTTTATAATAGTTGGGTCTGGCATTTTATGAAGTGAAAACGCGTTTTGCTGGATAATGTACACGATGTGAATCATTAACAAGGCTCGTCATCATTGTCCGTCAGCAGGAGCAAGAACGTTCACACTCGCGCACTGTATATTTATCGCAAAACTGACTCATTCCGTTGTCGCATTTCCAGCTCCCTCTCTCTTTCTCTCTTTCTTCCATTCTTTCGGTAACTCTAACGCTTTGTTAAACGCATGCAATGCTCTCAGGCTTGCAGCATCGAGTGTTCTGATTTCTTTGATTAACTATCACGTAAAGGAATTCGCCACCAAAAGCAGAATTAATTGGCATGTACATGTCTCGTGTAGGACAATATCGAATATAGTCTCAAATGGCGATCGAAGGACACAATTTCCGTTGGTAAACCTGGTACATAAACGGAAGCTGGTAATGAGCTTCCGTTTATCGTATACGTTAGTGACTAAAACTCATCGAGCAAAAAGACTTTCGATAAGGTCGTGGTGTGACTTGCCTCAAATCGACTTGACGATTATTCCATTTATCATGGAATTAGTAAGGAGAATTTTAAACGATGTAAATTGCAGAATCAGAGAGTTGCATGTTCATCATCAGATTTTACAGATTTTGGCAATGCAGACTATTTTTAAAGAGTGAAAAAAAAAATATATATATATTTAACACATGGAAAATAAGTCGATTAATTATTACGAAAGTGCAAAAAATTTAGCGTTTTACTTATATGAATAAAAATGTCAATGCTCAAAGAATAATTGGCTAATTTTTGAACACGTCTCAAGGCAAATTTACAATTAAATTATATTTCTTAAATTACATTTTTTCCTCTGCGAATTCGAATTCATTATTCGATATATGTACACATATTTTTTTCTCTATGATTAATTTTGTTATTTGAACAAAAAAAAATCATCCCACTTGTTTATTTTTGCTGCCTCACTCTGCACTGGGTCTTCTTAATAATAATATCTGGAGATTTTTATTTCATAATTTTCTAAAAAATTTCAATTTTCAATTAGATCGAAAATTTGTGTAAAATCGGGAAAAAATCTATTGAAAAATCTGATTGCCGTTTTCAAGCTGTAAGAATAATATGAAAAATCGTGAATTGAATGTCACAAGGTCAGTGTCAGATGTAGGACGTGTTTAGGTTTGAATGCTTACTTTGTTTATATATATATATATATATATATATATAGATAGAGAAAACTGACTCATTCTTATATATATATAGACCGACAGCGATAGGTGCGCAGTCGGCGTGTGGCTCTGGCAGTCACCAAAGTACAGAAGCGTCGGACGCGGACAGTACTTGGTGCGGTGACCGCTTAGCCTTGCGCTGGCTGGCGCATCAAATCGCTGAGCGGGAGGCAATCTTTCCAGAGTTTGGTGATTCCTTGTAGGAAGACTACACTCTGTCGAAAGAGCCGACTGTACCGACACAGGTTTCCGGAGTTTCCCTGTGCCCATGGCAAATGCGGTACAGCGTAGCCAAGTCAGCTGCGGACGCACCTAAAGTTAGGTTAGCTCAGCGAAGTGCGGGTAGGGAGTGATAGGGGAATGGGAAGGTTACGTAAAAACCCTCAAGGTTATACGTTGGAAACGCAATAAAAATAAATAATAAAACAAATATATATATATCAGTATAGACAGGTCAAAGGGTCAATACTGTTAATACACGTGTACGGGCATTTTTAATATCCAGAAGGGAATAAAAAATCATAAAATTTCGCTCGACAAATTGGCTTCGAATCAACTTTTAACATGCACATGGAATGGGGTAAATTTAAACGTGTCAAATGACGGTGAATAGCCGATTTTATGACGATCCCGTGATGTCTTTTCTTTTTTTTTTCTCCAATTTTCAACGCAATCCGACGATCGTTTTTGATCTTGGACGTTGAACCGTCGCTGTGGCCGTGAAATAACTAAATTTTTCAAAATTACGATCATTTGATTTTCCATAATTATAATATAGGTATGTAATTTTTTGTTATCTCTATTATCCGAATACTCTAATTTTTTTTACATTGTGACCTAATATTTAGTATAGTATTGTGACCTAATCATTAAATTTTTTGTTATCATTCTGTGATCGCGTTACAAGATCATTTTTCGACCAGTCACAGTTTCACCTCCCATATCTCTCTTTACATTGAATGTCTCAGCGTGTCTCATTTTACACGGTCCCATAGCCGATCGCGTTAATTATTTTACCAGTTTTTTTTTTTTCTGTTCTTTTAATTACATCGCTGTATGAATGAAAAAATGGGAAAATGTCAGAAGTAAATATCATTTCACGTCTCTCTCTCTCTCTCTCTCTCTCTCTCTCTCTCTCTCTCTCAGCTACGATGGGAACAATAATTATAAAAATAATATAAAAAAAAACTAAATTTACGAGTACTATAATCAGCTTGTTTACTTTTATTGCAAGATTACCGGGTGTGTGATGGAAAATTCGCCACTGTTATGAGAAATAGTTATGAGAAAGAGGGAGAGAATATATTAACGATTCTTCTCACGCTTGACGATTAACCGAATGGAAAGATCCGAGCTTCAGTGGTTTGGTTCAACGTGTGCCTCGTCGACAGTAAATATATATATATATGTATATATATTTACGTGTCGACGAGACACACAGATATATATATATATATGTATATATTGACGTGTCGACGAGAGACACAGATATATATATATATATCGTGACACGCGTACATCACTGACACGCTTATTATTGCGCATAACATGGACAGAGATTGCTACTGGGAGAAACATTGCCAGGAACTCGGTGAGCTCGCGAATGGCACGTGATAAGCGATCCTGAACTCTCCTGACCCAATGTGCAAATGTATATCTATACATATAGCATTAATAAGTTGAAACGCAAATGCTATAAATATTATAAATTCTCATATGAACAATCAAGATCGTAAGGAAAACAAAATCGGAAGAAATGAAAAAATGTATTAAATAAATGTTATCATGAAGAAATATATACATATATCATCATGATAATTTTTATATATTTTTTTAACGGAGGTATCAATAGTGTCCCGAATACAATCCAGATAAACGAACAAATTATTTATTTTCTGACAATCACATGAATTTATCAAATAATTAAAAATAATAATCTAAACCAGTGTTGATGATAACTAATAATTATTAACGATCAAAATTTAATCGTTTATGATTTATTCATTGAAAAGATAATCATTTCGAAACGTTAATTCGTATTGTCAATTGTATTGTATTCTTGTGTGTATTATATACATATATATATATATATAATACACACAAGAATACAATACAATTAACAATACGTATACGTGACAATATATATATATATGAATACATGTGTAAATTAATAATTTTTATTTGCCGTCGTATATGGAAAATTCTAATTCACGAAACGAGTCAGCATTTTGTTTTGTAAATCATTTTCGATCCTGCATGATGATGCATTATTCAAGGTTTCGTATATTTTTTTTCTTTTTTTTTTTCCTCAAATTTTTTTTATTAAATTTTTTTCTATTTCTTATTCTTCGGAAAGAACGTTTTAGCATGCTAGTTATGCAATATAAATATTTAATTCGACCTCGCTCGCGACCCCCACCCCAAGACACGATATGAATGACACGAGCATTTGGCATTATTCGGACGTGTGTCTTGTAATTTTAGTTGGGAGATCATCTCGTCGTATTTTATGTTCGATTGAGCTCATAGACACACGATATATCATGTATGTGTTGTAAGCATATACGTGAACTCAGCGTGCATAATTATCGAGAGCACGGATGTTTGCAAAAAAGCCTGTAACGCTATGACGTATTCGAACGCGTGAAAAAAATCACACTGCGTTATTAATGTCAAGATGAAGTAGGTTCGTATTCTCTCGTCTCTCTCTCTCTCTATCCCATCTTTTTGCCAAGGAAAAAAATCAAATATTCGTAATGATTGAGAATGTTTATGCACTGATCTGCTCAGTGCCACACGAATAGCCTATATAAATAATATATGCAAGCATACGGGGCTTTCCAATCCCAATTAACACAATCCCCACTCTGTCACAGTTTATTTTTTATTTTCAATATTTTTTAAGACACCGCACAAAAATACTCCACATCGATTTATAAATTTTTTACGAAAATTCTTTTGGTCATTATCACTATGTTTGTATAAACCCTTTCCGTACAAACATATATGGGTCTTTCGTGGCCAATTTATCTTCCCAATTAAGTTTAGTTTCATTTAAAAAATTAAGTTTACCTTCATTTTTTTCCAGTATGAAGTAAATTCGACAAAGTTCAAAGTATATATTTATAATTTTGTAGGGATTTTTAGAACCACCAAAGTGGTTCGAGTTTGAGTATGGACCAGATGCCGTTTTTCACGTGTTATGGAAATGGTTAACTTCACTGTTAGCCATTACCAATTTGCGGCAAATTGTTTGCGACGAATTTTTGTTTGAAATAATTGAAAAGCCTACCAAAAAATTCAATTAATTTTCAAGCATACATGTGCGATCGAAAATATAATATATTTTCAATCGCACATATATGCTCGAAGCACGATTATTTTTGGTAGGCTTTTCAATTATTTCAAACTAACAAACAAAAATTCGTTCTTTGGCTTCTCATAATTCGCAAAGTCCACGAAATTAGTAAAAAAAAATACGTCGCACATGTGCACACCTTGTGTGCAAAATGCTTTTCACAGAGATTCCCATTTCCCCAAATAAAAAATGGGACATAATCGCTGATCGAAATTATTATTTTTTTTCTACACCATTTTTCAAATATCTCATAAGCACTTTTAGGATAGTTAGGATGTTATCAAATTGTAGCGAGTGCACAAGTATTACAATTTAAATTTTCTTTAATGATATATATATTTTTTTTTTCTACACCATTTTTTAAATATCTGATGAGTACTTTTAGGATAGTTAGGATGTTATCAAATTGTAGCAAGTGCACAAGTATTACAATTTAAATTTTCTTTAATGATATTTATTTTTTTATTTTCCCAATTTTTATTAACTAATTGGAAAAATGGTGAAAAAAGAAATGGTCACCGTCAAGTCGATTTGGCGTGAGATGCCTCAAATCGATATACGTCTATAATGTATTTACGTTTCGAGATCACTTAGGTAAAGACAAGACGGATGATACTTATATGTATATTGAAAATATTATATACGCTCGACAGAACACACATTCGTCAAGGTCACTATAAAACCATTGACTCTCGACGTCGTTGCTTTGCAGCGAGATTTTTTTCCCTTCTTTTTCTTTACTCCTCTCCCATTACCGAGAGAGGGTCACTCATCATTTGAAATTCAACAACCGCTTTTATATTTTTTAAATAATATTTCAAGTAGCCTTGCCTTTATGTACACACACAAAGTGTGCAAATCTCTAATCCATGAGAATGAGTTGTAATAACGATGGGGTAAGGAGATTATATCATATGAAATATGACAAAATATTGATTTTTCTTTGTTGTCAAATTTTCTTTGCCTCCTTCTCTCAGATCTGGCACGTAAACATGATGATTTTATTAATTAATCGCAATATTTGTCTATCGCTAAGCCCCTGATTACTTTGGATATTATCGCGGTATAACACTCAAGCTTTATTATTTAATTAGCTGGTGCACGCAGTTTTGCACACCTTCAATCAGTGAAAAAAAAACATTTTACTCCTTTTTAGCCCCCTAGGGGTTGAATTTTTAAAAATCCCCTCTTAGTGAGTCTCTAAATCTTCTGTTATATGTACACAAGCGAAAATACGACAGACTGATCACGAAATATCAGGAACTATAAGGCCTATAAAGTTGAAATTTGGCAGGTAGGTTCCTCATACGATGTAGGCATCCACTGATACTCAAGCTTTATTATTTAATTAGCTGGTGCACGCAGTTTTGCACGCTTTCAATTAGTGTAAAAAAACATTTTACCCCTTTTTAGCCCCTTAGGGGTTGAATTTTTAAAAATCCCCTCTTAGTGAGTCTCTAAATCTTCTGTTATATGTACACAAGCGAAAATACGACAGACTCATCACGAAATATCAGGAACTATAAAGCCTATAAAGTTGAAATTTGGCAGGTAGGTTCCTCATACGATGTAGGCATCCACTAATACTCAAGCTTTATTATTTAATTAGCTGGTGCACGCAGCTTTGCACACCTTCAATTAGTGTAAAAAAACATTTTACCCCTTTTTAGCCCCCTAGGGGTTGAATTTTTAAAAATCCCCTCTTAGTGAGTCTCTAAATCTTCTGTTATATGTACATAAGCGAAAATACGACTGACTCATCACGAAATATCAGGAACTATAAAGCCTATAAAGTTGAAATTTGGCAGGTAGGTTCCTCATACGATGTAGGCATCCACTGATACTCAAGCTTTATTATTTAATTACCTGGTGCACGCAACTTTGCACACCTTCAATTAGTGTGAAAAAACATTTTACCCCTTTTTAGCCCCCTAGGGGTTGAATTTTTAAAAATCCCCTCTTAGTGAGTCTCTAAATCTTCTGTTATATGTACACAAGCGAAAATACGACAGACTCATCACGAAATATCAGGAACTATAAAGCCTATAAAGTTGAAATTTGGCAGGAAGGTTCCTCATACGATGTAGGCATCCACTGATACTCAAGCTTTATTATTTAATTAGCTGGTGCACGCAGTTTTGCACGCTTTCAATCAGTGAAAAAAAAACATTTTACTCCTTTTTAGCCCCCTAGGGGTTGAATTTTTAAAAATCCCCTCTTAGTGAGTCTCTAAATCTTCTGTTATATGTACACAAGCGAAAATACGACAGACTCATCACGAAATATCAGGAACTATAAAGCCTATAAAGTTGAAATTTGGCAGGAAGGTTCCTCATACGATGTAGGCATCCACTGATACTCAAGCTTTATTATTTAATTACCTGGTGCACGCAACTTTGCACACCTTCAATTAGTGTAAAAAAACATTTTACCCCTTTTTAGCCCCCTAGGGGTTGAATTTTTAAAAATCCCCTCTTAGTGAGTCTCTAAATCTTCTGTTATATGTACACAAGCGAAAATACGACAGACTCATCACGAAATATCAGGAACTATAAAGCCTATAAAGTTGAAATTTGGCAGGTAGGTTCCTCGTACGATGTAGGCATCCACTAAGAAAGGATTTTTCAAAATTCAATCCCTAACGGGGTAAAAAAGGGGTTGAATTTCGAAAAAATTCTTCTTAGTCTCTACACATTATAAAATAAAACTACTGACCAAATTTTCATATTTATAGCCTTCAGCTGCTTCGGCTCGGCCATGATGAATCTAGTCAGTTAGGACATATTTTATATATTGAGATAAATCCGTGTAAACTGCATCATTTCGCGCTTGGTATTTAGAAGATCTTTGGAACAATATTTGCATTGCTAAAATTAAACGAACTTATACATATTTGTTACAATATAAATTCGTTTAATTTTAAATTTTAATAGATGTCTATATATATATATGTGTATATTAATTAATCGGGAGGAAGGATCGACTCGATTCGTGCCAATATTTATAATCCTGTGATTCTCATATTGCATCTGAATCTTTTGACAACCTAAAAAAAATACCCACAGACTAGTGTCTTCGATGTAACTCGAAACATTTTTACAGTTTTTTTTTTTTTTTGCCAGACACACAAATATTCGATATTTATGGCAAAATTTTTCAAATAAAACAACAAATTATACTTTTTTATTGTAAGAATTTGACGATAAATAAGGAATTTCGGTCATTTCTGTGAGGCAAAACGATTACGCCATATTGTATTCTGAATTTTTTACTACATATTTAAAATCAGAGATCTCAAAAATCTTCAAGTACGAATTATCGTCATGATCGATCAACGTTTTCGATTTTTGGTCAGATATCCTAAGCTCGCAATTTTTTTATTCCGACGTCTTGACTTTTCATTAGAAATCAGTCAACCTCCTTAATTTTCAGGTACTTATTTTTATGAAAATAGGATTTTTTTTTTTTTTTTTTACAGTCATATTGACTCCGGAATTTTAAATTTTCGTTCAATTGAATTTTACTCGTTAAAACGTCTTAAAACTCCGTGGCGAAGTGTACGAGCAGCAAAGTTTTATTAAAAACGTTTCGTGCATTTTATCTTAATCACGAGATAAACATAACAAACAAACAAACCGAAAAATAAACAGAGCCGAAATGCGAATGAGTCGAACCAAAAAAACAGAGAGGACACTTAATTTAGACAATTACATATTATTGGCGGACCAGGCGAAATATGCATGCGAGATTAATCGGTATTTTAAACTTTCTTCTTATAATTTACTCGTCCCGTGGAGACGGAATAGCGTCGCTCCGCATATGCAAAGAATTTTAATTTTTATCGATTTAAAAATAAATAAAAGTGCATGTTAACAATAATCTCAATCTCAATAATCTCAATCATACGTCACATTTGCGAGCGATATTTAATCAATTAAAACAGTACTGAAAAATACATGAAAAATCATTCGGGACTCTTAGATACATTACAAACACATTAGGGTTCTCCGCTGATTCACTTTGCACGAGAAACGTTGAAAAACAATTTTTAAACTATAGACTTGAGAATTGGGAGCCTCTATAGATGATATTTAAGTAATATCTCAATAAATTTCACGAAAACCCACCAATCTATCTTGAATATAATTAATTGTGTGTGTGTGTGTGTGTTTTTTTTCCATTAGCAACTCATAGACATGAAGATAAAAATATTTAAATCATGTTTAACAAGAAATAAGATACAATATCTTCAAGGCTACCTTACATATACAAATACGCATTACATTACATATACGCATATGCAAAGAATTTTAATTTTTACCGATTTAAAAATAAATAAAAGTGCATGTTAACAATAATCTCAATAATCTCAATCATATGTCACATTTGCGAGCGATATTTAATCAATTAAAACTGTACTGAAAAATATATGAAAAATCATTCGGGACTCTTAGATACATTACAAACACATTAGGGTTCTCCGCTGATTCACTTTGCACGAGAAACGTTGAAAAACAATTTTTAAACGATAGACTTGAGAATTGGGAGCCTCTGTAGATGATATTTAGGTAATATCTCAATAAATTTCACGAAAACCCACCAATCTATCTTTAATATAGTTAATTGTGTGTGTGTGTGTTTTTTTTTCCATAAGCAACTCATAGACATGAAGATAAAAATATTTAAATCATGTTTAACAAGAACTAAGATACCCTTCAAGGCTACCTTACATATACAAATACGCATTACATTACATATACGCATATACAAAGAATTTTAAATTTTACCGATTTAAAAATAAATAAAAGTGCATGTTAACAATAATCTCAATCTCAATTAATCTCAATAATCTCAATCATATGTCACATTTGCGAGCGATATTTAATCAATTAAAACTGTACTGAAAAATACATGAAAAATCATTCGGGACTCTTAGATACATTACAAACACATTAGTGTTCTCCGCTGATTCACTTTGCACGAGAAACGTTGAAAAACAATTTTTAAACGATAGACTTGAGAATTGGGAGCCTCTGTAGATGATATTTAGGTAATATCTCAATAAATTTCACGAAAACCCACCAATCTATCTTTAATATAGTCTATCTTTAATATAGTTAATTGTGTGTGTGTGTTTTTTTTTTCCATAAGCAACTCATAGACATGAAGATAAAAATATTTAAATCATTTTTATCAAGAAATAAGATACATTATCTTCAAGGCTACCTTACGATTTATCAGTAAAAAGAGTTCTGAAGAAAAATATGATTGATGAACTTACCAAGAATCGTGAAAAGTTGATCATCGAAACGCATTTTTAATGATGATCTCTTTTTTCACTTTTTGTAGACTTTGTGTAGATTTGAGTAAGTTGAATAATCAAATTGTCTTTTCCAATGTTTTGTGACTTATAAAATATATCGTTGCGCACACAATTGTTTGTTCATCTCGATAGCTATTTTGTCACGTAATGAAAGCACAAGTTCAACTCATCTACGACTAACTTTATTTATTTATTTTTATTTTAATCAACCTCTTTGATTAGAAAAATAATGATTTTCACCCCGCGAATTGGACGTAATCTCGAGATATTACTTTTTATTGTAAATCGATTTATGAAAATGATAAAATATCCTTTAGTTTCCGGTTTTGGCCGGTTGTCTCGGCCAACACCGTGGTCGACACTAAACCTCGAGCCTTAAGGAGTTTCAGTTTTGAATGAGGGAAAAAGTATGGCAATGGTGGGAGACGCTAAAACCGATAATCTAATCTTCTCTCCGGAGAGTCTTCGAAGTGCTTCACGGCATAATACAGAACGCAGCCAGCAGCACAGCAGAAAAATATGAGAAACGGTGAGAGAAGGGAGAGAGAGAGATGTGTATATATATATATAAGTGGCCCATACCGTCGTCAAGAGGCACGTGGTGGGAGAGGATCTTCATATTCTTATGTGCTGTCAGTGTCGTGATCTTCGACGATGCTACAGCCAACAAATCAGACATTGCACGAAGAAATATGAGATAGAGAGAGAGAGAGAGAGCGAGAGAGAGAGAGAGAGAGAGAGAGAGAGAGAGAGAGAGAGAGAGAGAGAGAGAGAGAGAGAGAGAGAGAGGAAGAGAGAGAGAGAGAGAGAGACATTCGTTTTATTTCACAACGAGACTCGGTTACTCGGTTATGTGCATAGGAAAGATTGAATAGATGATGACTGTACTATTATGCTACTACTATGCCCATACTATGATTTTTTTTGGCAGATAAGCATAATCTTGGATTAAACCGGATTATTAGTGACTGACTGAGAATCTGTCAGAATATTTTACTGACGAAATTACGAATATCAGTAAGGCCAAAAAGTAATAGAAAAATAATGTTGATGGAAGGATGACCATTTTATTCTGGAGTCGAATCAGTGTCGAAAAAAAAAAAAGAAAAAAATTACACGTTTTCGATACCCAGTCGAGATTTTTTTGCTTCATATATAAAGTATTTGAAATATGGAAATTATGCTGTCAGATGCTGAAAGTAATGCAAAAAAAATGTGATAGTGACAAATTTCTCAAATGGTACAGTTTTTAAGAGAGATTCGACGAAACACTTTTCGATAATATTTTTCAAAGCTTCATCCCCTGTGAGGAAGTAAAAACATCCCATAGCGCCGACGACAAACAGTTTTCGAGATGGACATTTTTTCAAAATCATGAATTGTGTAAAAATAATTTAATACATTCGAGTTCGAGAGTAATTTGACGGAATATTTTCAAAAAAAAATATTCGATAGAAAAAATGAACTTTTAATTGAATTATGCTCTCCTGGCTATCCATCTATATTAATTTTAGTGTTTACAGAAAAATATGTTGTTTTTCAGTAGCAAAAGGAAAAATTTATATTCGCTTTGACTAAATTTAAACCGAGCCATTTTTGTCGAAAAATAACGTTTTAAGGGGTAAAACCAGCCCTACAACGAAATTACTGTTTTTTTCAGTAAATTTGGTTTTTTTTTACGTGGAAAATGATCGTTTTAAAGTTTCTCTGAAAGCGAACACATAAAATCGAAGAAACGTAACATATTCCGTATCTTGCTACAGAGGCAAATAATTAAATAATTTTTTTTTTCTCGAAAACTAATAGAACTACAGTGCTAAAACTTGCCAAATGATGTGTTCTTATTATTTAGAATAAGATATGAAAATGACAGACGTATTGACATTTTGGTGGCGGAAAGTTTCGATGTTTAAAATGATGGAATTAGCCATATAATAGCCACAGGACCTCGCAGATATTTATATAGAGAAATCGAAATATTTCATATTCGGTTTGACTGAATTTAAACCTAGCCATTTTTGTCAAAAAATAATGTTTTAAGGGGTAAAACCAGCCCCATAACGAAATTACTGTTTTTTTCAGTAAATTTGGTTTTTTTTACGTGGAAAATGATCGTTTTAAAGTTTCTCTGAGAGCGACCAATAAAATCGAAGAAACGTAACATATTCCGTATCTTGCTACAGAGGCAAATAATTAAATATATATTTTTTTCTTGAAAACTAATAGAACTACAGGGCTAAAACTTGCCAAATGATGTGTTCTTATTATTTGGAATAAGATATGAAAATGACAGACGTATTGACATTTTGGTGGCGGAAAGTTTCGATGTTTAAAATGATGGACTTAGCCATATAATAGCCACAGTACCTCGCAGATATTTGTATAGAGAACTCGAAATATTTCCATCCGATGGTTTAGTGATTAATCTGTGAGAGTTTTGGTATACATAATTGGATTTTGTAATATCTGTAATGAAGATTTTTTATTCGTCCATTTATTATATGCGTGCAAATTCCCATTCTGTGTGATGACTATGTGAAAAGGAAGAGTATTGTGAGTTGACTGAGGGGAGAAGATTATCACTATCGGGAACTGTCATCCTTACACCGAGATGTGTCACATCCAGTTTGCAAGCCCTCTATGTCTACAATTTCTTCTTCCCTGCGTCATGCTCATTACGAAATGACGCACTTTTTTGTATGACTTAAATATCAACAATCATATTACTGTTTGGTCAGTATTCCATTGACCAGTTATACAAGCATAAGAGACAAATAAAAAATTATTAAGTTCAAGAAATGTTGATTGGAAAAAAAATCTTAATGATAAAAAAACGAAAAGTCAAAAGGAAAAAATAACGAAGATTAGTCAATTTTAGCAAGTAACAAAATTGCACGTGCGTCCCACGAAAAGAATGGTTGGGCGTAAAAAATTTCGCGATATTCTGCTTATCAGATAATTACTCAGTCAGACGGTTATATACTTGCGATACATTAATTAATGCACCACGAGGTCGAAAAAAAAAGTCGTGATAGTCAATGCAATGCAGAGACGAAACGTCACTGATGTCTCGCTTTGGCTATCGTTGAGCTTTTTTTTTTTGTCCTGCTGGAAATTTTAGAAATTTTATAATTTTATAACTCTTGAATTTTTATGAAAAAAAAAACAGAGTTTTAACTAGTCAGGGATGAAAATTCAATTATCGTAGACAAATAAAATGAGGATAATGATAATATTTTGCGGATATAACGAGACAATAACATGTACCAATTAATGTAATTTTACCATTTCAATGTTACCCATTATTATCAATGTTAAGGGCACCCATTATTATGGCCTAAGTAAGGTTTGGAAACGACTAGAAAAATTGTTGACATGACGAAAGAAATTAAAAAAAAATTAGCCCCGAAAGAGTAACCAATTGTACGAAAATCATTAAAATTTTGTGCAAATTGAGAAATTAGGAAAACCGTAATGGCAGATTTTTGAAAAAGTGCATTTAGGTACACCACCACCATGTACAGAAAACTCGCAATTATAATTGTAACCAATATGGCATATATGCCACCACCAAGTATATTAAGTAATATTAAGTAAAAGTATAAAAGTAATTGTCATTGAAAGTATAAAAGTAATTGTAATTGAAAGTATATTAAGTAATTGTAACCAATATGGCATATAATTGGTTACAATTACTTAATATACTTTCGGATTTTTACGACCCTTCTCTTTGTTCCTGATTTATTTTTTTCTACACTTCACTGGTGGGCTCTTTCGACAGAGTTTGATACTTCTGCAGGGATTCCCCAGACTGTATAAAGATCGCATCCCGCCCACCGATTTGATACGCGAGCCCACGCTTGACTCAGCGGTCACCGATCCAAGTATGGACCGCGTCCTGTTCTGTTCGGGGACCCCCAGAGTCGCGGGCTCATCGCGTACTTATCGGTGTCGTTTATTAATTTATTTTCATTAATTGATTCTTATTTATTATCGATAATCCATAATTCATTAACATTATTACTCAATAATCATATTAAAATTATCATAAAAAAAATATATTAAAAAATAGTTCAAGGTTTCTCATTGCCATTATTTTTCTATTCTTTCCAATTTATCGTCTCGAAGCTTTTCCTCAATCGTTCAATCTGATTCTTCTCTATAATTACATATATATATTATATATTATATATATATATATATATATATTTGTATATATATATGTATGCACTATAGAAGCCTCAGGGAGATGCGTGCAGATGGACCTTGCCGTTCTTTTTGTGCACGAATATGATTTTAGTGTTTTGGGTCAAGTGCAAACTTTGGCAAAGATAATGAGGTAGAAGAATGGTAAAAATAATAAAAAAAATTGATCATCTGCTGTTGAACTACCTACGTCATTGTATTAGCAGATTTCCGATGACGACTGCGGTTCTTCGTGTTAAAAATACCGCTGAATTTCCTTATAGTACATTTCTCAACGGCATAATAAAATTAATTATTATTATTATCATTAATAATTATTCTAATAAGATAAATTGAAAAATCCATATTTATAATTGAAGTTAATTCTATCAATTTTTATTCCTCATGGAGGTAGCTTTGGAGGAACATTTTTTTTTTAAGATTTTCATGCCAGAGTACTTAAAATTTTCCAAAAAGTCGAAAAATCATATTTAGAAAAAATGTCCGTTTGTGTGTGTGTGGATGTGATGAGCATGTACGAAATTGAAATAGAATATCTCGAGAACGGCTCCTCCGATCTTGCCGAAACTTTGCACACAAGTTGGGCCGCAAACCACCTCAGTTTGCTGCAATTTTTGCTCAGATCGCTAACGGGTGTCTCATTTTATGGTAGTTTGAATTTTTCAAAAAAAGGTCGTGACCTCTCTAACTTTCGTAAATTTCCAGCTATCGAGCTCAAACTTTCTACACAAGTAGGCTAGGTGGCAAGATTGTTCGGTATTGAGTTTGCCAACAATCGATTAAGGTGTTCAGGTTTTATAAAAAATTTAATTTTTCGAAAGAAAACAAAAAAAAAATATTTTTGCTCCAATTTTTATAATATCTCAACAATCCAACTGAAACTTGCTACACACATTGGCTAAGAGACAAGGACACTTGGTGTCGAGTTTTTACAAGAATCGGTCGTACGGTTGAGATTTGATGAAATTTTGAATTTCACTACATGTTGAATTTTTCGAAAAATGAAATGTAAGCTTTAAATTTTTTTTAAAACACGGAGGGACATTTTAATTGTAGCGTTTCTCACGATTTTCATACTATTGCAAGAGAAAGCTTCATCTATGAGGATGCCAGAATTGAGAAAATTCAGGACGTTTTCCCCTCTCGAGTTTGCTAAAATTTTTCTTCACACTGCTAACGTGTGTCTCACTTATAGTTGATTGAATTTTTCGAAAAATGACATGTAAGCTTTAAATTTTTTTTAAAACACTGAAGGACATTTTAATTGTAGCGTTTCTCACGATTTTCATTCTATTGCAAGCGAAAGCTTCGTCTATGAGGATGCCAGAATTGAGAAAATCAATTGAGCCATTGAGCAGCATTTATGGGTGGTCGAAAATGGCGAGGAAATTTCGAATTCGCATGGTTTTTTTTTTCATGTGAGAGAAAGCTTCGTCTATGAGGATGCCAGAATTGAGAAAATTCAGAACGATTTCCCCTCTCGAGTTTGCTAAAATTTTTCTCCACACTGCTAACGTCTGCCTTATAGTTGACTGAAGTTTTGAAAAAATATTCGTGACCACTCTAACTTTCGTAAATAATTCCCTATCGAGATAAATCTTTGTACAAAAATATATTAGCGAACGAAGATGAGGTTGGCTACGATTTGTCAAACGTTTCAGAATTAATGAACAATTAAGTTCTCATTAATTTGTAAAAAAAATTGCTTCGTTGATCTATATATATATATTTATTTATTAAACGAACGCGAGAATATAGATAAAAGCCAATGATTTCGAGTAATTGTTTTCTCTCGCCATTTTACTTCTTCAAAGTCATTCTGGATAATATCAGAACGATAATGTGCCAAGAAAATAAAAAAAATATTCCAATCGAGATGTATAAAAAATTATATAGGATAACAAGTTCCTTCGTCAGGTTATCGCGCCCGCACCTTTGACACCGATTATATGCGAAGAGGAAAAAAAAAATTCAAGGGCAACTGCAAATTTCTCATAACGACTGATATACAAAGCCTTACTCCCACTTCCTCTCCCCCTATTAGCAGCGAAATTTAATTGCAACCACGCTAATGCAAACGTATTAGTTCATTTACTTTGTTTTTTACTTGGAGATTTTATTGTACCGCTTAAAAGTAACGTCGTCACGCCAATATATTTCATAGGGGAGGATCGCCGATCATGGACCACCCAACTTTAATTGCCAACGTAGCACACAGGAGGGCGATACGTCAGAACAGTATTCTATATACGCGATTGAAATTCTCTCCAATCCCTGAACGTTCGGAATTGGACAGTTGTCCAATTTAATATTTTCACATTCGACGCTTCGGGAAAAAAAAAAAAAAAAAAACACCATCTTTTAGCTCTGGGGTGGCTGCAATATCGTGGCGGTCCATATTAGGCTCTGGTCCAAGATAGGCCCCTCTATAAAAATAGAGATTGCGTGTTTTTTCTACGTTCTCGTAAATTTCTCGAGTTCAATAGCTGAAAAATTGTTGTTTTTCTGGTTTTTTCTCGCGATGTCGTCAATTCGCAGTATTCTCAATGTTATTTCAATCGCTTGAGAGGGCTATACAGCCAATTCACACCTGATGAAAAACCGGCATGGCCACTTTTACACCACAATACACGTAAAACAAATTAATATTAAGAGGAGACACCACTGATGTGACTGTTTTAAAAAATCACTTTTATTCCCTTCATTTTCTTAATACTTGATGCGTCTTAAAAATATATATGCATCTAATTTTTGCTTGTTACGAATATACATATACCAATATATATTATATATATAATATACATATACGAATATATTTTTACGAATATAGTTTATAAAAAATAATCAGTCAAATAATTAAACGCGTTTTTCCCTAAATTAAATTTTTGCAGATGGGCTTCAGCATGTCTCATCTAATTTTTATTCGGTTGACTTCAAATGTAGAAGAAAAAAAATTATATAAAATCTTCGCAGTATGATTTTTTTTTTTTTTCGAAAATTAATTATGAAAAACAATTTTTCAAATATCCACGATTTTTTGGCTCGATTTCGAAGAATTTTTTTAAACCTGTGCCATTTTATTGAAAATTGTAATTTCGAAAAAAAAAAATCCGTGCAACTGAAGCTACTATCATCTAAATTGCAATGACACGATTTTTTTTTATTTTAAAAATTTGAATCAGACTGCAGAGCACTGCAACCCCCTGGGACCCATTATTTCTTTACTGACGTGCATGGCACTGCACACAGACCCCACAAATATTCATTTTTTTTAATTATTATTTTTTTTACTATACGTCCTGAATAATTATGTAGATATTTTTAACGAGTAAAACAATATTCTCATCAATATTATTATTATTTAAAAAAAAATAATAATAAAAGATAATTATGTAAACAGCCTTTTCTCGGCCATCATAATCTGGTCTCGAGAAAATGATTTATTAATAAACGCACAACGACAATAAATCAATCAATCAAGATTTTAATAGGAACAAAAATAACTCCTGATCTTAGATAAATTTAGTGCTCATTTCCGATTTCTATGGGGCATTACAGTAGGTACTCATTCCGGGGTACAAGGACGTTTTTTTTCGGTCGGGTTTGTACAATATGACTCGAAAAAAAAAAAAATTTTACAAATATGTACGAAGAAAATTACTTTCTCATTTATGAATATAATTAAATTCATTTGTCGTATCAATTAAATCGTCATTTCCCTTATCAAAAATCCACCTTCGATAGCGATAAAAATACAGTCGTCCAAAGTCCAATATCTTTTATCTTATGGTATTACTCTTTTCTTTTCTTTCTCTATGCGAAATATTGGCAAAAAAAAAAAAACAAAGAAATATATTTTGGTTAACTTTAAAATGTACTAATTCTCTATCTGCATCGAAATTGATTATTCGAGTTGGTCGTTCGTGTTATTTTGCCATATTTCCAAGAGACATGAAGTAAAATCGGCTTATCTGACAGATTAGTATCCGTGAAGAAATAATATGTATACATATACATATATTGCAGTTATCTAAAATCTATTTTTGGGCAGATAAGGAGGTAAGGACTCAAAAGCAACGCTCGTTCATCGCATCACCAAAGCAAATATCATTGTGGTATAGTAATTTTTCTCATTCCATTATTTTATAGTTTATTTTTGGTTATTTTTTTCTTTTAGTTTTATTATCTCGTCCAGAATGAGGGGAATGATAAATATGACATAACTGTGATATGAATTCGATACTGAAGAAAATTTTTACACGATAATGACTTACCTTATAATCGTACATTTTTTGAAATATAAATGAAAATAAATAATATTATATAATATATTATATTATAATATATATTTTTTGAAATATAATATTTCTTTAATATATATTTTTTGAAATATAATATTTTTTTAATATATATTTTTTGAAATATAATATTTTTTTAATATACATTTTTTCAGATATAATATTTTTTTAATACAAATCATGGAGATTCTTCGTTAATTTGCAGCGATAAAATTTCACCTTCTGGCTTGACATGATTGATTTTATCGATTCATTATTCTTACTCGGAATAGCTTTGAACAGCCATTGTTTCATTTTTAAGATAGCCGAACCGTATTATTACTAATCGTGATCGATATCCCCGAAGTCTGATATCAATGATCATTACAACGATCGATGCAAATTTATCACAATTTCCAAAAATTGTTCTATACGACGTTCTAAAAAAAAAAAAAAAAAAAATACCTCGGGAAATATTTCCATTGTTACCCATTCAGTAATTAATCGGTCGTGAGAAAATACTTGAAGGCGTGAATTACGAAAAAAAATCAAATACAATAATCGATAGAATTATTGATGACTATCGTCATTGATAATAACTAACAGTGAATTGTCTTTTGGATTTCCTTATTTATGTGATAGAAAGGAAAATTAGGATAATAGTTTAGGCATGGCTCAAAAAAAATGTGGAAAGATTTAAAAAATGGTTTCGTCAAACCATTTTTTAAATCTAAACAGGAGAAAAGTAACACATCGAAAAAGACTTACAGAATAATTGGATGAAATTCGAACAGTCCAGTTTTCACCCTGTCGAATTGCATGATGAAAGGGGATTGCGAAAAGGTAAAATATTGTGATTGTACCAACAATCACAATATTTTACCTTTAGACTAATTTTTAAGATAACAATTTTAAAAATTAGTCTTAGTGGACTAATTATCTTAAAAATTAGTCTTAGTAGACTAATTATCTTAAAAATTAGTCTTAGCAGACTAATTATCTTAAAAATTAGTCTCAGTAGACTAATTATCTTAAAAATTAGTCTCAGTAGACTAATTATCTTAAAAATTAGTCTCAGTAGACTAATTATCTTAAAAATTAGTCTCGGTAGACTAATTATCTTAAAAATTAGTCTCGGTAGACTAATTATCTTAAAAATTAGTCTCGGTAGACTAATTATCTTAAAAATTAGTCTCGGTAGACTAATTATCTTAAAAATTAGTCTCGGTAGACTAATTATCTTAAAAATTAGTCTCGGTAGACTAATTATCTTAAAAATTAGTCTCGGTAGACTAATTATCTTAAAAATTAGTCTCGGTAGACTAATTATCTTAAAAATTAGTCTCGGTAGACTAATTATCTTAAAAATTAGTCTCGGTAGACTAATTATCTTAAAAATTAGGCTCGGTAGACTAATTATCTTAAAAATTAGTCTCGGTAGACTAATTATCTTAAAAATTAGTCTCGGTAGACTAATTATCTTAAAAATTAGTCTCGGTAGACTAATTATCTTAAAAATTAGTCTCGGTAGACTAATTATCTTAAAAATTAGTCTCGGTAGACTAATTATCTTAAAAATTAGTCTCGGTAGACTAATTATCTTAAAAATTAGTCTCGGTAGACTGATTATCTTAAAAATTAGTCTCGGTAGACTAATTATCTTAAAAATTAGTCTCGGTAGACTAATTATCTTAAAAATTAGTCTTAGTAGACTAATTATCTTAAAAATTAGTCTTAGTAGACTAATTATCTTAAAAATTAGTCTTAGTAGACCGAGATTAAAAAATAATGGAAAACGGTACGAGAATATGTAACCGAGGATGAAAATATTATCTCAATTAATTCAAACATATGACTCACGTATTTCTTCTGTCTCACACTTACGCTAATTTCTAGCAGTACGTCAGTGAATTCCAACGTGTGTGGACGTTTCATACACGTAATCCGAAAAATTTTCCGTAATTTATTGATGGATCGTCAAACAGGAATTTTATTTGTTAATTAAACAACTTGATCAAGTTTCAATGAATTGACCTAAATTGAACTTAAATTGAAACAATGCAGACTTTGCGGAAAGGAAAATGAAATGAGAGACACCATACGTAAAAGTGTGCAAGGCAGCAGAGCTGATGAAAATTTGCCAAAAAATGAATAAGAATGGTAGTGGAATTGAAGAACGACCGATCGACCCCGAGATCACCTCATTGCCAATAACAAATTCTTAAGGGAGACAGAAATAATAATTTTTTTTCGGATCGGGAAAGATCATTTGAAGGATTGAAAACCAAAGCTGTTAACGAAACATATGGAAAATATGGAGAATTGCCGATAAAGAACAAGTTGCAAGACACTAAAGTGGGTTGGATAAATAAATAATTAAACGGCAGTATTAAATGTGAAGGTAAAGGCTGTAAAGCAGAACGAAGAAATGAATTTATAAATGCTGTTACGATTTAAATACAGATGACCTACTTTTAAAAGATATGACATAAGTACGGATTAAGAGTACTGTATATATATACATATATGAATGGGTATGGCAAAGAACTGAAAATTCATACCATCAAATAATTATTAAATCCATATCTAGTTCCTTTCGATTAGAAAAAGGGGTCATCCCAATATATTGAATACTATTTCTTTTTCTTATCATTTTTTCTGCTGCATATTATTTACCCCCCCCCCCCCCCCAGATACCGCCTTCGTCTACACACATGTATAACGATAAAATATCTCTATAATAAATCGAGAAAATTCGTTCACAGGATCAGAAAAGATTTAAAAATAGTTGTCGTATGAAATTAAATTAAACTTTTTTCGGTCGACAATAAAATCGTAATTAGCTATTCGATACCACATTGAACATCCTAATGAGTATGGCAAAGAAATGAAAATTCATACCATGAAATAATGATTAAATCCATATCTAGTGAATCGTTCCTTTCGATTAGAAAAACGGATCATCCCAATATATTCAATACTATTTCTTTTTCTTATCTTTTTTTTCTGCTGCATATTATTTACCCCCTCAGATACCGCCTTCGTTTATATATATGTATAACGATTAAATATCTCTATAATAAATTGAGAAAATTCGTTCACAGGATCGGTAAAGATTTAAAAATAGTTATCGTGGTATGAAATTGAATTAAAAATTTTTCGGTCGATAATAAAATCGTAATTGCCTATTCGATACCACATTGAACATCCTAAAATATATAATTGTATTATTAGGATACGAGAAGCCGCAACAAAGTATAATATAGGACAGCATCGAGATTGTAAAACGCATCCAACTAGAGTGAGTGCATCATCATCAGTTAATGAACGCTTGAGATTCAGCACCAGTATGAATGAACACCCGGCATCTTAAAATCACTATATATACAGATATACTTCTCGTGAAGTGTTCATTTACTGGTGTACTCACTCTATCATGGGAAAAAAAACAATTTCCAGATAGTCCAAGTTTAGGTTAATTTAAATTTTAAATAACGCTAAAATAGGCTTCACTTTTGAAATATTTCCCTACCCCAGTTTTATAACTCACTAGTTTCACTTAATATAATATAAATTAGGAGAAACGAAATTGTCGAATTTGCTGGTGAATGGCCTCCAATCCATTTCTTCATTTTCGATTTTCCAGATAGTCCAAGTTTAGGTTAATTTAAATTTTAAATAACGGTAAAATTAGCTTCTCTTTTGAAATATTTCCCTACAGCAGTTTTATAACTCACTAGTTTCACTCAATATAATATAAATTAGGAGAAACGAAATTGTCGAATTTGCTGGTGAACGGCTTCCAATCCATTTCTTCATTCTCGATTTTCCAGATAGTCCAAGTTTAGGTTAATTTAAATTTTAAATAACGGTAAAATTAGCTTCACTTTTGAAATATTTCCCTCCCCCAGTTTTATAACTCACTAGTTTCACTCAATATAATATAAATTAGGAGAAACGAAATTGTCGAATTTGCTGGTGAACGGCTTCCAATCCATTTCTTCATTTTCGATTTTCCAGATAGTCCAAGTTTAAGTTAATTTAAATTTTAAATAACGGTAAAATTAGCTTCACTTTTGAAATATTTCCCTCCCCCAGTTTTATAACTCACTAGTTTCACTCAATATAATATAAATTAGGAGAAACGAAATTGTCGAATTTGCTGGTGAACGGCTTCCAATCCATTTCTTCATTCTCGATTTTCCAGATAGTCCAAGTTTAGGTTAATTTAAATTTTAAATAACGGTAAAATTAGCTTCACTTTTGAAATATTTCCCTCCCCCAGTTTTATAACTCACTAGTTTCACTCAATATAATATAAATTAGGAGAAACGAAATTGTCGAATTTGCTATTGAACGGCTTCCAATCCATTTCTTCATTTTCGATTTTCCAGATAGTCCAAGTTTAAGTTAATTTAAATTTTAAATAACGGTAAAATAGGCTTCACTTTTGAAATATTTCCCTACCCCAGTTTTATAACTCACTAGTTTCACTCAATATAATATAAATTAGGAGAAACGAAATTGTCGAATTTGCTGGTGAACGGCCTCCAATCCATTTCTTCATTTTCGATTTTCCAGATAGTCCAAGTTTAAGTTAATTTAAATTTTAAATAACGGTAAAATAGGCTTCACTTTTGAAATATTTCCCTACCCCAGTTTTATAACTCACTAGTTTCACTCAATATAATATAAATTAGGAGAAACGAAATTGTCGAATTTGCTGGTGAACGGCCTCCAATCCATTTCTTCATTTTCGATTTTCCAGATAGTCCAAGTTTAAGTTAATTTAAATTTTAAATAACGGTAAAATAGGCTTCACTTTTGAAATATTTCCCTACCCCAGTTTTATAACTCACTAGTTTCACTCAATATAATATAAATTAGGAGAAACGAAATTGTCGAATTTGCTGGTGAACGGCTTCCAATCCATTTCTTCATTCTCGATTTTCCAGATAGTCCAAGTTTAGGTTAATTAAAATTTTAAATAACGGTAAAATTAGCTTCACTTTTGAAATATTTCCCTACCCCAGTTTTATAACTCACTAGTTTCACTCAATATAATATAAATTAGGAGAAACGAAATTGTCGAATTTGCTGGTGAACGGCTTCCAATCCATTTCTTCATTCTCGATTTTCCAGATAGTCCAAGTTTAGGTTAATTTAAATTTTAAATAACGGTAAAATTAGCTTCACTTTTGAAATATTTCCCTCCCCCAGTTTTATAACTCACTAGTTTCACTCAATATAATATAAATTAGGAGAAACGAAATTGTCGAATTTGCTGGTGAACGGCTTCCAATCCATTTCTTCATTCTCGATTTTCCAGATATCCAAGTTTAGGTTAATTTAAATTTTAAATAACGGTAAAATTAGCTTCACTTTTGAAATATTTCCCTCCCCCAGTTTTATAACTCACTAGTTTCACTCAATATAATATAAATTAGGAGAAACGAAATTGTCGAATTTGCTGGTGAACGGCCTCCAATCCATTTCTTCATTTTCGATTTTCCAGATAGTCCAAGTTTAAGTTAATTTAAATTTTAAATAACGGTAAAATAGGCTTCACTTTTGAAATATTTCCCTACCCCAGTTTTATAACTCACTAGTTTCACTCAATATAATATAAATTAGGAGAAACGAAATTGTCGAATTTGCTGGTGAACGGCTTCCAATCCATTTCTTCATTCTCGATTTTCCAGATAGTCCAAGTTTAGGTTAATTTAAATTTTAAATAACGGTAAAATTAGCTTCACTTTTGAAATATTTCCCTCCCCCAGTTTTATAACTCACTAGTTTCACTCAATATAATATAAATTAGGAGAAACGAAATTGTCGAATTTGCTATTGAACGGCTTCCAATCCATTTCTTCATTTTCGATTTTCCAGATAGTCCAAGTTTAAGTTAATTTAAATTTTAAATAACGGTAAAATAGGCTTCACTTTTGAAATATTTCCCTACCCCAGTTTTATAACTCACTAGTTTCACTCAATATAATATAAATTAGGAGAAACGAAATTGTCGAATTTGCTGGTGAACGGCCTCCAATCCATTTCTTCATTTTCGATTTTCCAGATAGTCCAAGTTTAAGTTAATTTAAATTTTAAATAACGGTAAAATAGGCTTCACTTTTGAAATATTTCCCTACCCCAGTTTTATAACTCACTAGTTTCACTCAATATAATATAAATTAGGAGAAACGAAATTGTCGAATTTGCTGGTGAACGGCCTCCAATCCATTTCTTCATTTTCGATTTTCCAGATAGTCCAAGTTTAAGTTAATTTAAATTTTAAATAACGGTAAAATAGGCTTCACTTTTGAAATATTTCCCTACCCCAGTTTTATAACTCACTAGTTTCACTCAATATAATATAAATTAGGAGAAACGAAATTGTCGAATTTGCTGGTGAACGGCTTCCAATCCATTTCTTCATTCTCGATTTTCCAGATAGTCCAAGTTTAGGTTAATTAAAATTTTAAATAACGGTAAAATTAGCTTCACTTTTGAAATATTTCCCTACCCCAGTTTTATAACTCACTAGTTTCACTCAATATAATATAAATTAGGAGAAACGAAATTGTCGAATTTGCTGGTGAACGGCTTCCAATCCATTTCTTCATTCTCGATTTTCCAGATAGTCCAAGTTTAGGTTAATTTAAATTTTAAATAACGGTAAAATTAGCTTCACTTTTGAAATATTTCCCTCCCCCAGTTTTATAACTCACTAGTTTCACTCAATATAATATAAATTAGGAGAAACGAAATTGTCGAATTTGCTGGTGAACGGCTTCCAATCCATTTCTTCATTCTCGATTTTCCAGATATCCAAGTTTAGGTTAATTTAAATTTTAAATAACGGTAAAATTAGCTTCACTTTTGAAATATTTCCCTCCCCCAGTTTTATAACTCACTAGTTTCACTCAATATAATATAAATTAGGAGAAACGAAATTGTCGAATTTGCTGGTGAACGGCCTCCAATCCATTTCTTCATTTTCGATTTTCCAGATAGTCCAAGTTTAAGTTAATTTAAATTTTAAATAACGGTAAAATAGGCTTCACTTTTGAAATATTTCCCTACCCCAGTTTTATAACTCACTAGTTTCACTCAATATAATATAAATTAGGAGAAACGAAATTGTCGAATTTGCTGGTGAACGGCCTCCAATCCATTTATTCATTTTCGACTCTCACTCTCTCGACTACTGGACGGGTTATCTGCACTTGACCTTGGTACACGAAGCAACCTCGGTAACAATTTTATGATGTTAGCTCGCGAGCTACGGACAAATCGCATACACAGCAGACATACAAACTCGAACAACTCTTTAATTTGTCATGCAATCGAAATATGTTTCCAAACAATAATTATAATAACAATATAAGTGGAGGAGAGTGGGGGGGGGGGAACAATGACGCATTACCCTTGAATTAAAATATTTTTCATGTTTTTTGGTACCTGAATAACTTGCGAATGATTATTCACATGCTGCTTCCAATTATTCATAGATAATAAAGTTACGTAAAATTTTAGTATCACCCAGATGTGTTGATGATTTTGCTGAAACTCGTCAAAATTTTACCCCTTATTTTCCACGATTAATTATTATTTTGCGTCAAAAAATTTGGAGCTCCGGATGAGATGAGAAACGTCACCGAGTTGCGTTTGGATGATTTTTCTCAAGCTCGCCAAAATTTTACCCCTTACTTTCCATCATTGATTATTATTTTGTTTCGAGAAATTTTGATCTCCGGATGAATGATTTTGAGGGTGAATTGTGAATCCCCCACGAGCTTATTTAAATTTTCATTCAATCAATCGAAAACTTTCAACTCGTAATTCCGAGTTGACATTACGGTCGGTGCAGGTTATATGTATATTCGTTGGTGGTCAGAATACATTTGACTAAAAGTAATCTATTCTTAGATTACTCGTATTCCATGTGAGCTTTTTTGCAAAGCTTGACGAAGATCAATTGTGTATTCGATCACTATAAATATACATGGAAGCGATTTTTTTTTTCCTCAGTATATTTACATATATATACACGTTGGGAAAATGATAATTAAATCATGTAAAACATTATGATTATTACTACTTTTTATTTTTAGATATATTATTAGTTCTACAGTTTCTAAAGTTTGTCGACGATCCAATTTTTAAAAATTTTCTTTCATTCAATTCAAGTCGAGTTGAATTATTGGGTCATTTTAGCGATATTATAGGTGGCATGACTTTTAGAGGCTGATATTATTATTAACATTATCATGAATATGAAGAATTTAATATACAGCTATATAGAATGCCAGTGAAGTGCAATAATTTTTCGAAAAAAAACCTTCCTCAATGAGATAAGCTAAAGAGGAAAAAAAATTAAGACTGACCACGTGGTTTTTGAAAATAATTTTATTATTTTATATATTTTATTATTTTTGGTTTTTGAAAATAGTTTTATTATTTTAGTGCTTTTCCGGGACTTCGTAATGAATTATATTATATGTTGATATTACCGTCCTAATGTACAGTGTTAACTCCGAAGCAGCCATTTTATAATTATGAAAAGTTCACCTCCGGGTCGTGTCCCGCGATCTTGTCGATATAATTACGAGACCAAAAGATTATTCATAGCGAATAATAATAAGCCCGTGTCTGCGTTTGCGAAATATATTCTTCCAACTCGTATTCAATGGAATATTTTACATTTCAATCGAACATGCGCGTTCACATGTGTGCGTGAGAAACGGCAACTAAAATAATACACGTATATGTGACCGAATGGAACGAAAATGTAGAATGAACGACGAGACGTACACGAAATATAAGATTCAATTTAACGTAACGAAAGAACTGAATAATTTTGAAAGAAAAAAAAAAATCAAATAATAATAGTAAAATTGTGAGACAAACATTGCAGTCTGTAAGCAACCATTTACAGTATTACTTTTAAACATTTTTCAATAAGTTTGGAGAAAAAAAAATATTTCTTTCACATTACCGAGTACACTTATATGACTCGGACATTTTTTCACGAAGACGTGTGTGACGAAGGAGAAACAGAGGATGAGCATGTAAATCTTAGAGCTCTTTTGCTAATAAGTTTTCTTCCGTATTGTAGAGCCATTATATCAGGAATATATGACGGTTTTTTGCATATGTGCGAGAGCGTGAAATATCGTACGACGGCTAAAGCTCCTCCTCGAAAAAAAAAAGAAGGAAAAAAAAAATCACAAACTGAGACTGAGGTAAAATATGCTGCTGATGTTTTGAACATGATGCAGAAGCTATATGGGCGAAGCTAGTAGGTGACCAATATGTTTTGGATGCGACTGTACTCACTCCTACTACCCTAGCTTACAATCAGTGCAACGAGTAAATTTTTCATACATCTCCACTGTACGAAACTTTTTTTTATACTATTTTTCGTACGATGAATAGTTGTACGATGAATAGTTTTGGAGTTGTACTTCATTGAAATTCGGAGAATCTAGACTTTCGTATATCTTCACACCGATTGCCAACTTGTAAACATCTTGGAATGAAAAAAGAAAGAAAATTACACAATTTTTTCAAACTGGCACTAACTTTTTCGACAAGTTTGAAAATAATTTGAATATATTTTTATACGTGAAACTCTATGATACTTTTTTTAATACTATTTTTCGTACGATTAATAGTTTTGGAGTTGTGCTTCATTGAAATTTGGAGAATCTAGACTTTCGTAAATCTTCACATCGACTGCTGCTAATAATAATAATCATAATAAAAACAGCACTAAATTTTCGACAAGTTTACAAAAGTACTGAAGGAGTTAGGAATTGGAGCTGGTTGATTTCCTGTGGAATACATTTTTTATAGGATCATTTTCAATTAAAGTTACGAAAAATTAGTGATTCAGAAGTTTCAATTCTCACACTGACCCTCTCCTATGGCTAATATTAATATGCTTGTATTTTACTTTTTTTATATTTTCTTATACTGTTTCAAACTTTCTTATACATGTACTGTTTTTCGTACTTGCAAGCGTCTTCAAATAAAAATCGGAAGAAAATTACACATGTTTTCAAACTAGCACTAAATTTTCGACATGTTTGAAAATAATTTGAATTTATTTTTATACGTGAAACTGTATGATACTTTTTTCAATACTATTTTTCGTACGATTAATAGTTTTGGATAAACCGTCTTGGAATAAATTTTAGAAGAAAATCACACATTTCCATAATAGCACTAAATTTTCGACAAGTTTGCAAAAGTTCTGAGGAACTAATTCCTAACTCCCTCAGAACTTTTGCAAACTTGCTGGAGCTGGTTGATTTTCTGTGGAATTCATTTTTTATAGAATAATTTTCAATTAAAGTTACGAAAAATTAGTGATTCAAAAGTTTCAATTCTCACACTGACCCTCTCCTATGGCTAATATTAATATGATTGTATTTTACTTTTTTATATTTTCTTATACTGTTTCAAACTTTTTTATACATGTACTGTTTTTCGAATCAAAAACGGAAGAAAATTACACATTTTTTCAAACTAGCACTAAATGGTCGACAAGTTTAAAAAGATTCTGAGGGGCTCAGAGATTGGAGCGGGTTGATTTCCTGTGGAATGCATTATTCATGAGATAGTTTTTAATTAAACTTACCAAAAATTAGAGATTTGGAAGTATCGATTCTCAGACTGAGCCTGTCTTTGGCTGGCAATAATGCTTGAATTTCGTCGCACTCCATGATTATTTACAACTACTGATCGCGTGATCTCCGATCGTGGTATACACCAGTAGCGATTCGAAAGATTGACATTTACGTTTTTTTTTTTTTTCCCAATTATATTTATTTTTATCTTATTTAGCTGGTTAATTCATTCCCTCGCCAGTTCTCGCAACGAAATTCCTGATGGAATTATCAAAAGTATTTATTAACAGCAATATCTCTGGGAATATTTTTCGTAACTCCCGAAGTGAAATGATATTTGAAACTGTCGATCCACTCGACGTTTAACAGTCGAAAAAAGTAATAGCGATCGCACGATTATCGTAACACTGGGCTATCAGGAATCGAAATGAGAGCCTAATCTCACCCTCGAACTCGTTCAGATTATAAAACGAACATATTTGCTAAATATGTATGAAGAGATGCGATAAAGAACAAATTTAATAAAAATGTGATTTAAAAAAAAAAGAAAAAAGTGAATTTCGTTAGTTATATCAGTAGTAAAATTATCGAATTTATTTCTCATCGCAACAAATTCGATGTAGGCCATTATCACATTTTACCAAAATTTCCATTTCATAAATACAATTTTGACAAATCAATTTTATTATTATTATAAATTTTACGTTAATGAGTTGAAAACTGTATTGATATTGTAAATTCTATGAAATCATTGTCAATGCTGAATTGTATTTACCTTCATTTCAATCTGTAGAAATGTTTTCAACTTTCTGTTTGATCACTTGGCGTCAAGGCGCTGAAGCGTCTCTTCATATTTTCTCCATTATCAATTTAGTTGATTTCCTGTTCCAAAGTACCAATAGACACGTTGCAAAATCATTATAAGATGTTATAATTCGGCAAAAAACGAGGTCCCAAAATAATTTAAGGATATTTATACAAAGCCAGAAGTACAAAAGAGTACAAATTTATGTTAAAAAGTATGTATTTCAAATTTTAAAAGTTTTTCCGAATCTGTTTTGTCTATTCCTGATGAAGTAAATTTTTTGGTCATGAAATAATGTCAGACAAGCACTTTGATATTTTGTGTTGTTGTGTGGTTAAAGATAAGATTTTGTGTTAATGTGTGGTAAACGATAAGATAGACGACTGGGGGAGTCAGAATTATGCCTGGTGCGAGTTATGGAATATTTTATTCTTATAGTCCTTGATATTATTATTATTATGATTATTATTGTTGTATTTGCATTAATGGGATTTTATACGTCTAGCATGTTTTCCACGCTTTTTCATTTTTTTCGCGCCTTGATTGTTGGCTGCCGCCAACATTGTCGTCGTCGTCGTCGTCGTCGTCGTCGACGTCGACGTCGACGTCGTCGTCGACGGGTATACCCATATTCACGTCCAATATACCTGAGAAAACGTAATACTTTTAACTCGTGGCTTTATTTAGACGCTTTGAATATTTCTCAAGACGCCAAGAATATTTATAAACTCGTTCAGTAGCACAGATTGAAAATTCTTCTGGTTATTTCGAGACTTCCAAGGCAGAAAAGCTCAAGTGCAAATAGTAAGAAAAATTGGGAAAACTCGTAAAAGTACGAGTGAATAGACGAAGCGTTATTAAAAAAAAAAAATCCCTCGAATCGAGCTGTAAATGTGTCAAATACGCTTAGTAATTCTGGATCGAGAAAAAAAATTGAGTCGAGGAAATTGTGTAGACGCGGAACGAGAAAACATCTCAATTATATGATTCTTTCACGAAAAATGGGCCTTCTTTTTCATTACTACGCATTAATTCAGGGGCTCAATTTTTTTTTCAATGTTTCCAATTGAGTGGATGTACTTTTTTTGACTGCAGAATATACGCTGAAAATTTTGTAAAAATAAAAAAAAAAATTAGAGGTCATTTTGGTATACAGTAAAATCTTTAATATTCACGCCCCCGGTTCATCGAAGTAACGATGTAAATCAAACGGGTACCACGGATAATTCAACAATGAATAATCGACGTTTTAAAATAATTCAATATAAAAAATCCAATCAAAACGCATCAACTGTTTTCAACAATGTGACAACTCGATACAGAAGGTTGTCAAATTAGTCTCAAATAAATAGACACAGTAGTTTGTTGGTATTCAATATAATTGCTCAAATATTAATTTTATTTTTTTTCCCGAGTGAGTAAACGTAATTTTTCTTACACGTCAATCGGACACATCTTATAAAAATTATTCTGAACTCAAGAGGAGGGCGGACTTCTGAATGAATTGCGTTGCGTTTGCTGTTCAAAGTTGACTGAACCGGAAATTACGATTATAACAAATATACACCCGGAACAATACAGATGCTCCTCTGACGAACTAATTCAAATTGAGAAGAAAGTTTTTATTCAGTCTTCAATTCCGAGAATGAACGAGAAACGAAAATTAATACAATGGCAATTAATACAATAATCTCAGGGCTTTTGAATATAAGAGACCGGCAGCCGGTGCACTAAAAGTTCCTTTAATGCAATATTCATTAAGTCGCTAAACGAAAAGTTCCATCCTATACTGTTAATATTATTTATTTTTTTCATTTTTTTTAAGACACACACGAAAACAATGAAAAACATTAAAAAATCACTTCAATTCTAAGGAAAGATAAAACGAAAGATAAAACAATTCTAAAGAAAGATAAAACGATGAATTTTGCTATCTAATATGCGAGCTAATTGGTATGGCGGAGAGCACGTTCGTCGTACAGATTGTTCATAAAACATCAATCAAACAGCTTCTCGCTTTGCTGATTTTCTTCGATAGTTATTTAATACGAGCCTAGCACGACCATATTAACAATCGACATTATATCGATCGAGATTTCTTTTTTTGTTTCACAATCAGTCACCACTCACACTACCAGATGATCTCACAAAGAATGAACGAATTAATGAATAAATTCGTTATTATTTGTATTCTGATTTCACAACAAAATGTCATGAAAATAATAAGAAATTATTTAAAAACATAAAAAGTAAGAAATTAAAACTGCTGATATATCTTTAGCTATTCTCTGCTGATTGTTTTATCTCTTTTACCGACCGTTGCCGACGTCAAATAGCATGGAAAGCCACAAAAATTAGCAGCGAGAAATAATAATAAAAACAAGGAAAAAATTAATGCGAACGTTTTAATTGACAAAAACTGATGTTGGAAATAGCCTTGACGTTAGGAAACAAACATTACTCATTACTATGTACCTACTCGGACTATTAATGGACAACATTGTGTACATAATAGACGGTAATGTAAATCTAGCAAAAAAAAAAAAACTGCCTTGGAATAATAATCATTAGACTCCGAGTAGAGTAATAAAGTATATCAATTTTGAATAATTTAATATTGTATTAATTTATTCACACAGCAATTTACTCTCCCCAATATCTCAACGATTCAAAAAATATTTCCAGTGCTGACGAAAATTATCCCATAGATGGAGAAGACAAATTGAAATTGAATTATTACGATAGTTAGCAAGTAGCACAATATTAAAATGTTGAACGCTTCATGGATTTTTTAACCCATTATTTGTATAATGGGCAATGCATTAAAAATCCAGCTGGTAAATCACGTTGACTCTGCAAGAGGTTTCGCAATATCACGACCATTACTAAATTCATCGCTTGGCTGGATGTTCGATCCGGAAATATTTGTGCAAAGAGTGAATCTGAAACGAATATTTGAAATTTTCAGGAATCATTGCGAGTTTTATCTTAAAACATAATTAATAAACTGAAAATTAATAAGCAATACAAAATGAATTTGTTAACCAAATTTAAAAATAAATAATTTTCTTATGAAATAATTAATGTATTTGAATATATAGAATTTTCAAAAATTGTATTTTCCTATTTGTACATTTGCGACCTCAGAATTATGCTCTGAATGTACTCATTATATATTCTATGGAAACTCATAAAAAATTCCCGTTTCAATAAATTTTCAATAAATTTAATTTTTAGATGATAATTTATATTTAAAGGATCCTCAATAGGTGACAACTAACTTACTGAGGATCCTCATTCAGAAACGCGAGTGTTTCCTTCGTCAAGATTTTTTTTTCGCAAGTGCGAGTACCGCCGTAGATAAACTATGCTGAATTGCAGTCCCATTTGTTTTTTGGGACCCTCGTTGGGAAATTGATTGAAACTCGAGCCATATCTCGTGAAGAAATAAAAGTCACCGGATCGTAAAAAATCGAGAAGTATGTGCAAAACGAAGGCATCTTTTTCGAGCAATAATAACCCTCGGCCATAGGTGAACCGGCTTAAGCACTGTCAATCAATAAGTGAGGATTCAAATTGCTGCTGATTGTGAGATGACGCGGTATTATCGGTCGAAAATTTGAAGATGTCTCTTGTTGATCGGTTCCTCGTTGTTCGAATTTGATGGTGAGGGTGACTCGGTTTGTGGAAATATGAGACAGAGCAGTGGAGGATCCTGGCACGCGAAATATTCTATTGGACGTGCCACAGACCTATGAGAAATGGCACAAGACACCTTCGCAAGGAAACTGAAACACAATTTTTAATTAGCTTTGTTACCCTTTTACTGGCTTCAAAATACATGATAGACTCCAATGTGACAATAATTTTAAAAATGCAATTAAACTTGCAAATAAATCAATATATTGATTGCCATAAAAAAAAGTTTCATGAAATTATCCGCTGTTGATCTGGAATCGTTGGTAAACGAATGATTTTGAAAAGTCATAAATCATTCAATAGGCAAAAATACAGAATGATGATCTTTTTGACACTGAGAATCCGTTTTTTTACAGTTTTATCAAAAAATTTGAAATATACTGTAAATTTATTGCTATATTTCGAGAGAGAAAGAAAAATATTACCTTTTGGGTTCTTTCTTCTGTTTTCATTTTCTTCTTTGCAGCCTCTTATCATATTTGTCATGATTCTTAATATCTCCATTTGGATGGCAATCATTTCTTCTTTGGCCAGCTCACATCTTGTTGCAACGTCATTGAGCAATGTGTTGAGACAAAAGCTAAATCTCTCAACTGGGGGTAATTTTTGAACAGGAGAACATCTGACTGTCGAGCCATAGAGCTTTTCGCAAACGGCAAAGCCGGCTCAGCAAGCAAGTAAGGAAATTTCAAAAAATACATATATTTCCCACGCCATAGACGCATCTTGCTCACGCTGATTTATGCGAAAATCATACCTCGAACTGAATCCTGTGCGCATATAGCTTGAAGTGACGATTCACCTGAAGAAGATAAAAATATAGTCCTTTAATCCAAATAATTTATCGAGTTTTTTTTAAACCTTGGAACGATCTAATTTATTTTTGATTTCATGTACGATTATGCATTGTCAGATTTTATTATTATTATTATTTAAGCTGGCCCGAACCAGTAGTCAGTCCCCTCCAATAATCAAAACTGTGACGACACCAGCTGACACCGAGCAACCAACTTCAGAACCACCGACCCAGCCGGCAGGTAGCGTAACTCGCTTCATCGCTCGGGTTTTTGTCGCCTCGTCAAAAATGTAAACATTAGACTACAGTACGGTCTTTATACGACCGTGGACTACGCTATATCCATATATATATATATATCCATAACGTATACATGCATAGGTACACGTATACGACTTGTAGATATGTATCTGGGATTAATTGTAACTCACGAAAATATTTTTATTTTCAACGGACAGTACGACACCGCAACTCGAAGAGTTGACCTGCTACCGCTCCAGTATAGAGGCGAGCACGGTAACCGGTTATTATTGATATTATTTATTACTTTGAGACATGATATAATATTATTATGGTTACCTCATTTCACTTAATATATTCATTTAAAAAAAAATTGAGAAAAGAAATAAATAAATTATTATAAAATTCATAGTGCTGTGAATAAGAGAAAATTTTAATAGTAGGTATGTCAAGTAACGTTTTTTTTAAAGGAAAATTGAATTTCTTAATAAGAAAAAAAATATAACTAAAAAAAAATTTACTCAATTTTGCTCTATATATAGCTGCTGACAGGCGAACTGTCATTCACAAAACGAGATTTTGGCCGATTATAATATTCGAACATCTCGCGATGGGAAAAAACATGGCTAATATAATACGAGATTATCGAGAATGATAGAACGAAAAAATCAATTATTCTATAAGATATTGAGTCAATAGTTTTTTCGTTTACCCTGCCCCAGGGCGTAGGTTTTGTTACTGCGAGCGATCTCGCCAAATATTGCAATCTTTGTGAAGAAGAGTTTTCTGATCAACAGCCATTTTAATTGTGCTGTATATTGTAATTATACCGAAAAAATGAAACAAGAATACGATAAATCAATCTACGGCACTAGCTGCTATAATACTGTCAATTTTTATTAAATCACTTTGATGCATTAACACATTTTGACCCTGACAAACGTCCGTCGACGGTCGACAATTGACACGCGACACGCCAACTAACTAGAGATGGGCGATGTTCAGTCGTTTATCGATTAATCGATTATTTTTCTACCCGATTAATCGACTATCGATGTTTTCTTGGAACCCTTTTCGATGTTTCAGGTTCTTTTTTACTGCTGGTAATAGAACCAGCTGTACGTAATGTAGATTTCTCAATTTTTCAGAACGCGGTATCGCGTTACCTATGAGGGATAAGAAACAAGACACAATGGGCTGTTTGTCTCATTGTCTCTCGGTTTACCGTGCTTCACGTGCTTCCGGCTTACCGTACAGTTAGCGCTACAAAAACTTTGTCATTTATTATTAAACAAAAAATTGCAACAAAAAATTGAAAGAACATGTTTTATGCTATTAGGCAACATACCCTCTGTGCTTAAAAGTTTAAATACTTTTTACCATCAGTCATGAAATTCGTCACTTCCGGTCGGAATGACGTCACTTTCGGTAACTTTGACTTCACTTCCGGTTGCAATAACGTCACTTCCAGTCGCTCTGACGTCATTTCCGGAAATGACCGGAAGTGACGTCAGATCAACCGGAAGTGATTTGCGACCGGAAATGACGTCATTGCGACCGGACGTGACGTCTAAGTAACCGGAAATGACGTCAAAGTGACCGGAAGTGACGTCAAAGTGACCAGAAGTGACGTCATTTCGACCGGAAGTGATGTCGGAGCAAACGGGAGTGACGTCAGACCAACCGGAAGTGACGTCATTGTGACCGGAAGTGACGTACGTATCTGTATGTTTTCCATTATTGGAGGCCGATTATGACGCATCATACGTTTTCATTACACAATTCTTAACTCTACCAAACAATTCTGGATTAATTAAGGTGTTATGAAAGTAAATTCGATAAACCCAAAAATACTGCGGCTAACTTCAGATGACACATTAACGTAGCCTTGTTCTCTAGCCGATCGGAAATGGTTTTTCCGATCTGACAGAAAAACTAAAGACTCCCTAAAGATTTAGTTAGATGATTCGTCACCACCTAACAATTCCGCGTCGATTAAGACCTCATACAACCGAACCGGTTAAAAGTCAAATTGCGTTCGGGTACCTTCACACTCAAATTTTGATTTCCCGATTTAAAAAGATCGATTGACTCCCATACATTTTAAAAAGACTCCCAATCATTCCCGAACGATTCCCTAACGAGCAGACAAAGAAAAAAGTTAAATAGTGAAAGTGGCCGGTAAACTTTATATAGGTGGCTAATTTAACACAGGTGAATTTTCGTACCGGAGTAAAAGCAGCTTGCTCTCTTGCACTCACAATGGCTTACGTAGAAACTGTTTTACCAACAGAGGAGTAGCACATTACCTTACGACAACGAATTCAGTCTGAAATCGTTGGTCACGTCTAAAAACTGAGAAGCAATCGAAACATAACAGCTCTGGAAAGTTGGCCGAACAACTTTAATTTTTTATATTTTAGAAAAATCTAATCGTTGTTCG